>OX637283.1:97500-152500 GCA_951799465.1 Leptophobia aripa | reverse complement strand
CGGCTTGGGCCGTCAGGGCTGGGGACTGACCTGAAGGGCCTTATCAGGAACTCACAAAGTGTGAGCGAAGCTGAACAGGGACTCCGCCTTCGCCGGCGAAGGCGGTTTTTTAAAACCTACATTTCTAATTGGAATTAGCCGCGCGGGCGGCGCAAATCTGTATCTAGCTAATGTGATGTGATCATCCGGATCGGTTTAAGGCGTGGCGTACCTGTGTAAATATGTCGCGACTAGGCCTTACGATGGCCTAGCAAACTTCCGGACTGCACTAAGGAGTCCGGCGTTTTCTATAATTATTCCCAACTTAGCGTCAACACTGTCAGCCGCACTGTACGAGTGTTTAAACGCTAGCAGGGCGTCGATGTCTACAGCGTCTATGACACTGAGGGCTAGGTGCACCGCACTGCGGACTTCGCTGGCGTGAGCCGTAAGCGTCGTCGCAGTGGCGGGGGGAAGGGGCATCTGAGGGCCGGGTTTCCTTATTGGGATATCCATAAGGGAAGGAATAGGTTTTATGGGCTCCGCCGGCAATGGCGGGTTAGTGGGAGGCACTTCCGCCGAATTTTGTGGAGCTTTCCACGGGTTGATAGTGGGAGGGGGGGCTGGGACGTAAGTTTCCTTGGGGGGCGCGGGAGGACGCTTCTCTGCACCGGACCTTGGCACGCGCTTGCTTCCCTTTCCGCTCGTCTTGGGGGCCCTAGGGCAGCCGCGATAACTCGCGGGGTGGCCCTGTTGCCCGCAAAGCACGCAGGAAGGCGGCTCGGCGCATGGCAGTGTCCGTGTGCAGTCGGCGGTCCCGTGATCACCTAGGCTTTTTTTCGTTTTAATACAAATTTTTTTCAAATTTGCGTTAGTACCTATATAAATTTATGGTGTTCATTACAGCGATCGGGATCGACAAGAAGCGAGAACCGTGTCAATTGTACGACACTCACATCACCACCGCCATTGGCCGGCCACTCCGAGGGGGGGCGGGGCATGCTGAGTTCGTACGTAAAAAATACAACATATTAAAAATAATATATATTTTATATGGGTAGTCTGAATATGCTCTGCGATTTCGGTGTAACTTCTTTTTCGAGACAAAATTATAACATATTAATTTCGTGCATAACATGCAATTAAATAATAATAATAAGTAAGACCGACTGACTTGACTGACCTGTTTACCAGATACGATACATAATACGAGTATATAATATTATTTCTTTTTTTTATTTAATATTTATATTGTCGTGCAATCGTTGTTATAATAATAATAATAATGATGATCATAGATGTTTATTCATTTTATTCATTCAATCGAAAGATTGTGTTGGAACTTTTTCGTATTTGTCAGAAGGATTTTTTAGCCCTGAAAAGGGCTGTTTGGCGTGCCTGAGCAATCATCACATCACCGACAGCGTAATCATCACGCTCGCTCGCGTACGCGGATGACTCCTTCTTTTTCTTCATCGTCATCGTCGTCGTCGTCGTCGTCGTCGTCGTCGTCGATGTCAACAACTTGACTAACACGCACACGACGCACTGTGACAGTCCGATCATCCGCTGGAAGCTGAGCGGCGCGTTGGAACGTGTTGAGAGTCGACGATTGGCGCACTCACTTCTTGGAGGCGGCCGACGCCTTTTTCGCGGCGGCGGCCTTCGACTTGGGCGCAGCGGCGACGGCCTTCTTCGGCTTCGGCGCCTTGGGTTTCTTAGTCGGCGGCTTTGCGCTCCTCTTGGCTTTGGACGCGGCGGCGGTGGCGGAAGCGACTTTGCCGACCGATCCGCGCACCTTCTTCGACGCGGCGGCTGTCTTCTTCTTGGCCGCTGCGGCGGCCGCGGCTGCGACGGCCGCCGCCTTCTTGTCTTTGGCAACGGCGCCCCTCGCTTTGGCCGGAGAGGACGCCGTCTCGGCGGCGGCTGCGGCAGCAGCAGCGGCGGCGGCGGCGGCGGCGGCGGCCTTCTTGCTCCTGGCTCCCGCGTTCGCGACAGTCTTCTTGGCCGGCGCTGCGGCGGCGGCGGGTTTCTTCGCCGATTTCGCGGCCGCCCCGCGACCCGTCGACGAAGACGTGGCGGCGGCGGCGGCGGCGGCGGCCGTCGCCTTCTTGGCGGCGGCGCCCGCACCACCCGCTGACTTGCTGTCTATCTTGAACGAACCGGAGGCGCCCTTGCCCTTGGTCTGTATCAGGGTGCCGGTGGCGACGGCGCGCTTCAGGTACTTCCTGATGAACGGCGCCAACCTCTCGGCGTCGAGGCTGTAGTTGGAAGCGATGTACTTCTTGATCGCCTGCAGGGAGGAGCCGCTCCTCTCCTTCAGCTCCTTGATAGCGGTGTTCACCATGTCGGCGGTCTTCGGGTGCGCCGGTCTCGCTTTGGTGGTTGTTTTCTTCGCTGCTGCTGCTGCTTTTGGTGCCTTCTTCGCGGGTGTCGCTGGCGCCGGTGTCTCGGATGCTACCGCTGTGTCGGCCATTGTTTGTGAGTTTGAGTTTTTTTTTTAAATTAATTAATTAATTACTTAAACGATCGATCGAACAACAATCGACGAGATTGGGTTTCGGTTGAGCCGGGCGCGGCGCCAGTGTGCACCGCCTGAACGAATCATTATACCGCGACGAGAGCTTCGTCGCGTATACGAGTTTCCACGCACTCGACGTGGAAACTTTTCACTTGCACGCCCCGGTTCGTTAGCGTTTTTCGGCCGGTTGGGTCGCGGCAGCGGGTGCCGCGGTGTCGCGAGGCTCGCCTTTATGACTGGGGCGAACGTTGGCCGCCGTCGGCGTGGAGCCGGGAGCCGCGGCGGGCGCGCCGGCGGCGTTTGAAGTTTGTTATTGGCGGCGGGCGCGCGGAGCCGCATCTCGGAAACGGCCGTTGGAGCGGCATCGGGGCGGCGGCGGCGCGACGCCGCCGAGGGAGGAGGCGGCCGAGGGTCCGCCGCGCGGCGGTGGCGGCTCGCGGGCGGCGCGGGTCCCGTTCGGATGGGGTTTAGGGGCGCGATGCCGCGCGCGTTGTAGAACAGAACGCAGCAGCGCGGCGGGCGCGGTGTGCAGGCAGGCAGGCGGCTTCCGCGGCTCCGCAACTTTGAAACACCAAGACAACAAACATATTACAATAGCGAATGGAAAGAGGAACAAAAATAGGAAAAACAATAAACTCTCACACCAGACTGGAGAGAGAGAGAGAAACAGAGTTGACGCAACGCAACACACAACGTAGTTGTGTAGTGTTATTTACAGTTACATTACAGACTTAATTAATCAATGACACAATGCAGTAGGCAATATTGTGCCAAAGTTGAAAGCAAAGTTCATTCCATACATACGAGAAAATCCAACTAACTTTCGTAGGTTAGCCTTACAACGTTAGCTACGTACTACTACGTACTACTACGTACTACTACTGCTACGTAGCGAGTTCGAGAAAAATGTAACTTACTACAAGTAGTTTCGTTTGCGATATTCAATGTAAAACCTATATGATATATACTACGCGAGGGGTGTAACAACACACAAACAGCACATAAGTTTTATTGTGCAAGTGCTGCTGTTATTATACTTAATTTCATTAATCCGTAATAAGGTTCAGGTATTTTATTAATAATATGAGTGTCATTAAAATAACGGTAAACGATTCATTCTAATTAGTATCGTGCGAGAGAGATGTGTGCGGCCCTGAAAAGGGCCTTTTGTTTGTTGGATCGATTTCAATTCTTCCGTGTGGGGAGAAGAGAAGAGAAGCGAAACGCAGCGCCTTAACCGCCGAAACCGTAGAGCGTGCGGCCCTGGCGCTTCAGAGCGTACACCACGTCCATCGCGGTGACCGTCTTCCTCTTGGCGTGCTCGGTGTATGTGACCGCGTCGCGGATCACGTTCTCGAGGAACACCTTGAGAACACCGCGGGTCTCCTCGTATATCAGACCGGAGATACGTTTCACGCCGCCCCTGCGCGCCAGACGACGGATCGCCGGCTTGGTGATACCCTGGATGTTGTCACGGAGCACCTTCCTGTGACGTTTCGCGCCACCTTTTCCCAATCCCTTTCCCCCCTTACCGCGGCCGGTCATCGTGCAATACGTTCAACACACACACACGAAAGATTAAAGATACAACTACGTGCTTCCCGTACGACGTTTCGTTTGCGAATGCGTCCGCAAGCCGATTGTGACCGTTATTTATAGACACAGAATTTTAGGCGCCCTCCATGCAGTACGCATGTGAATCGTGTGTGTAGGGGGGGGGGGGGGGTTTGATCCAGGGATTTGATTGTGGGGGGTGTTGTTTGGTATTTTCGTTCCTTTTTGTTTGCGTGTTCATTGCGAAATATAATTTATGATATTATGATTATCTTTTCTTTTCCTTTTTTATGAAACTAAACTTCAGTTGATTATATTATATTAATTAAAAATTAAGCATTGATATTATTCATCAGAATCATATTGCGGCCCTGAAAAGGGCCTTTTGTTTAAGTGTAAACACATGTATATATTATTAAATTATATATACACATATACATTACTTATTTATTTTAGGCACGTTCGCCGCGGATGCGTCTCGCCAGCTGGATGTCCTTGGGCATGATGGTCACCCGCTTCGCGTGAATGGCGCACAGGTTGGTGTCTTCGAACAGACCCACCAGATAAGCCTCGCTCGCCTCCTGCAGCGCCATCACGGCGGAGCTCTGGAACCTCAGGTCGGTCTTGAAGTCCTGCGCGATCTCCCTCACGAGACGCTGGAACGGCAACTTGCGGATCAGGAGCTCGGTACTCTTCTGGTAGCGACGGATCTCACGGAGGGCGACTGTGCCGGGCCTGTAACGGTGGGGCTTCTTCACGCCGCCGGTGGCCGGTGCGCTCTTGCGGGCCGCCTTCGTGGCGAGCTGCTTCCGCGGCGCCTTACCACCGGTGGACTTGCGGGCTGTCTGCTTGGTACGTGCCATTGTGATTGTTACTTTTTTTAATAATTGGTTTACACACGTCCGACGCGTATCAACTGTGGAACACGAATGAAATATTTTTAACCGGGAGAATTCAATTTATATAAAAATTCGGCGACGTTCGGGAGGGTGGTCGGGTGTGTCAATCGTCTCATATATACACACAGTCAAACGACATGTGCCTTATTTTTTTGTTTTTTAAATTTTGTGTATATATATATATATATATATATATATACATTCATTCATTCATACATACATACATATGCAGCATGTAGGGTAATTGTTATCATATTTATTACATTTGTTCTAAAAAAAATGCGTCGAGAGTTTTTATTTATTAACATTGCAATGTCGTTATATATTATTAATAATTGGGAATGATATTGTGGCCCTGAAAAGGGCCGTTTGGTCGGTAGTAGGTATAGATTGAGTGATTGTGATTGCTTGTAATGACATTACAGCACCACCACAACAACACCACGTCGTGACGCTCCTCCTCCTCACTTGGAGCTGGTGTACTTGGTCACGGCCTTGGTGCCCTCGCTGACGGCGTGCTTCGCCAGCTCTCCGGGCAGCAGGAGTCTCACGGAGGTCTGCACCTCGCGGGACGTGATCGTCGAACGCTTGTTGTAGTGGGCGAGGCGGGACGCCTCCGCCGCGATCCTCTCGAAGATGTCGTTCACGAACGAGTTCATGATGGACATTGCCTTCGACGATATACCGGTGTCGGGGTGCACCTGCTTGAGCACCTTGTAGATGTAGATGGCGTAGCTCTCCTTCCTCTTGTGCTTCTTCTTTTTCTTGTCTGACTTGGAGATGTTCTTCTGCGCCTTGCCGGACTTCTTGGCCGCCTTACCGCTGGTTTTCGGTGGCATAGCGGCGGTCGGTCAACGATATGTCTTAACACACACACACAATGTAGACAACAACAACAACAACAATACTGTTATTGTTCGAACGTCGCGGAATGCCGTCTTAACGTGATATGTAAAAATTTTCAGCGAGATTCCGATTCACTTCACTTTTGACGCGCGATCGCGGTCCCCGCGGTTTGACACGGTGCGCGATCGGCACCGACCAATGAACGAAAAGTCACTAATCACCATCGCCATCGCATAGAAAATGGGAATAATAATAATAATATTAGCTGGTTAGGTTAGGTTAGGTTAGCTGGTTAGGTTAGGTTAGCTGGTTAGGTTAGGTTAGCTAGTTAGGTTAGGTTAGCTGGTTAGGTTAGGTTAGCTAGTTAGGTTAGGTTAGCTGGTTAGGTTAGGTTAGGTTAGGTTAGGTTAGCTGGTTAGGTTAGGTTAGCTAGTTAGGTTAGGTTAGGTTAGGTTAGGTTAGGTTAGGTTAGCTGGTTAGGTTAGGTTAGGTTAGGTTAGGTTAGGTTAGGTTAATGATATACATATTTTGAATACAGGAACCTAACCTGGTTATGTATATTTTTTACTTGATTAATGAGAGCGCGCGCGCGTTTATTGTACGTAATAAAAAAAAAAAAAAAAATATATATATATATATATATATGTGTGTGTGTGTGTGTGTGTGTGTGTTACTAATCAATGAATATTAAATCTTTAAATGTCTTGGGATGGCGCGTTTTTCGACGACGTGCAGGATTATCATTTATTTATTTATTTGAATCATCTAGCACGCGTGTGTTGAATATTACGACGACGTGTCTCACACATAATTGCGCACAGAAAAAAAAATATATACACATAAAATATGGTTCACCGAATCGTATTGCGGCCCTGAAAAGGGCCTTTTGGTAGGTCACATCATTGACAACAATTGTTGAATGATAAATAATAATCATTATTTATGTCTTCTTCTCGGTCTTCTTGGGCAGAAGGACCGCCTGGATGTTCGGCAGCACACCTCCCTGAGCGATAGTCACGCCGGAGAGCAGCTTGTTCAGCTCCTCGTCGTTGCGTATCGCCAACTGCAAGTGACGCGGTATGATTCTGGTTTTTTTGTTGTCGCGCGCCGCGTTGCCGGCCAGCTCGAGCACTTCGGCGGCGAGGTACTCCATGACGGCGGCGAGGTACACAGGCGCGCCGGCGCCCACCCTCTCCGCGTAGTTGCCCTTTCTTAGCAGCCTGTGGATACGACCGACGGGGAACTGGAGACCAGCGCGGTTGGATCGCGACTTTGCCTTTCCCTTGACCTTACCGCCCTTGCCACGTCCGGACATTGTGTTTGTTTGTTATTGAAGAGATGCACACACACACACTAATATCGCCACTTGACAGGCGATCACAGCAGTAGAGGACCTAATATATTTATATTTTTTTTTCAATTTTTTTTTTTTTTTTTTTTTTTTTTTTTTTTTTTGGAGTGGGATCTCGCTGTTAGCCGTGAGGCCTTTACAGCTCAGCTCGGGCTGGTTGGCGAGCGGGAGCTCGGCCGAGACTTAAAACTAAATAAAATGCCTTGACTAGCACAAGGGCGTCTCCTGTGAGACTCGAACCTCGGCTTGGGCCGTCAGGGCTGGGGACTGACCTGAAGGGCCTTATCTGGAACTCACAAAGTGTGAGCGAAGCTGAACAGGGACTCCGCCTTCGCCGGCGAAGGCGGTTTTTAAAACCTACATTTCTAATTGGAATTAGCCGCGCGGGCGGCGCAAATCTGTATCTAGCTAATGTGATGTGATCATCCGGATCGGTTTAAGGCGTGGCGTGCCTGTGTTAATATGTCGCGACTAGGCCTTACGATGGCCTAGCAAACTTCCGGACTGCACTAAGGAGTCCGGCGTTTTCTATAATTACTCCCAACTTAGCGTCAACACTGTCAGCCGCACTGTACGAGTGTTTAAACGCTAGCAGGGCGTCGATGTCTACAGCGTCTATGACACTGAGGGCTAGGTGCACCGCACTGCGGACTTCGCTGGCGTGAGCCGTAAGCGTCGTCGCAGTGGCGGGGGGAAGGGGCATCTGAGGGCCGGGTTTCCTTATTGGGATATCCATAAGGGAAGGAATAGGTATTATGGGCTCCGCCGGGAATGGCGGGTTAGTGGGAGGCACTTCCGCCGAATTTTGTGGAGCTTTCCACGGGTTGATAGTGGGAGGGGGGGCTGGGACGTAAGTTTCCTTGGGGGGCGCGGGAGGACGCTTCTCTGCACCGGACCTTGGCTTTTTTTTTTTTTTTTTTTTTTTTTTTTTTTTTTTTTTGGAGTGGGATCTCGCTGTTGGCCGTGAGGCCTTTACAGCTCAGCTCGGGCTGGTTGGCGAGCGGGAGCTCGGCCGAGACTTAAAACTAAATAAAATGCCTTGACTAGCACAAGGGCGTCTCCTGTGAGACTCGAACCTCGGCTTGGGCCGTCAGGGCTGGGGACTGACCTGAAGGGCCTTATCTGGAACTCACAAAGTGTGAGCGAAGCTGAACAGGGACTCCGCCTTCGCCGGCGAAGGCGGTTTTTAAAACCTACATTTCTAATTGGAATTAGCCGCGCGGGCGGCGCAAATCTGTATCTAGCTAATGTGATGTGATCATCCGGATCGGTTTAAGGCGTGGCGTGCCTGTGTTAATATGTCGCGACTAGGCCTTACGATGGCCTAGCAAACTTCCGGACTGCACTAAGGAGTCCGGCGTTTTCTATAATTACTCCCAACTTAGCGTCAACACTGTCAGCCGCACTGTACGAGTGTTTAAACGCTAGCAGGGCGTCGATGTCTACAGCGTCTATGACACTGAGGGCTAGGTGCACCGCACTGCGGACTTCGCTGGCGTGAGCCGTAAGCGTCGTCGCAGTGGCGGGGGGAAGGGGCATCTGAGGGCCGGGTTTCCTTATTGGGATATCCATAAGGGAAGGAATAGGTATTATGGGCTCCGCCGGGAATGGCGGGTTAGTGGGAGGCACTTCCGCCGAATTTTGTGGAGCTTTCCACGGGTTGATAGTGGGAGGGGGGGCTGGGACGTAAGTTTCCTTGGGGGGCGCGGGAGGACGCTTCTCTGCACCGGACCTTGGCACGCGCTTGCTTCCCTTTCCGCTCGCCTTGGGGGCCCTAGGGCAGCCGCGATAACTCGCGGGGTGGCCCTGTTGCCCGCAAAGCACGCAGGAAGGCGGCTCGGCGCATGGCAGTGTCCGTGTGCAGTCGGCGGTCCCGTGATCGCCTAGGCACTTAACGCAACGCGCACGCGCAAAACAATTGCGCGCCGCGTGCCCGTACAACTGACAGCGGTGACACTGTCTGGTGTATGAGTGCTTGATAGGTGTTTCCACCTTAAGCCCTGAAAGTTTACAACACTCGCTGAGGTTGAAAATCTTTTTGCCGCGCGCTGAAAGCTCTAGGACGACAAGAACCATGTCGTATTCCTGCTTTGAGCTGCGGTGTAACATGCGGAATACCTCCTTCACGGGGTATCCCTGATTTATTAGATCCGATTGCACGGTGGAAGAGTCGATCTCCTTGGGGATGCCTCGGATCACGACTCTAAGGACTCGTTCCTCGGGAAGAGGGAACGTGTGGCCTCCTATGCCTTCTGAGCGAAGGTAGGAGGTTAAAAAACGGTGGTGGGCGGGGTCGTACACTTGCACGCAGATGTTGTCGCGCAGTGTTTTCGCCTTGTATGTAATGGACTTTTTGTCCATCAAGGCGGACAGAGAGGGCCAAATACTTTTGTCCCTGACGTAAACTGGGGGAGGGGCTTTAGTGCGATCTTGTTTCGCGGGCTTGGGATAAGGGGCGGGAGATGGCGCGGTGTTGGAACCCGCAGCCTGCTGGGAAGCTGGGTGCGTGTTCCGTTTAGGAGGAGGGTCGAGAGGGGTGTTGGGAGCACGCCTCTTCTTGTTTTTTCGGTTTTGAACGGTCTTGAAACCGTCGGAATCGGAGTCAGTGTCTGAATTAGACGCTGCGGACTGACATGACATGGCGACTGAGCGCCCGGCCTCTGATTGGTCGTCGTCACTATCGAGCATTCTTTTGCTTTTTCGCGATTCCCTGTCGGAGGGAATTTCGGGGATCGAAGGGCACGGGGCCTGCGCGGAGGCCGCAGAGGGTTCGGTTATTTGGGTCTTCGCGGGGACCAACAATTCCAATTGACTATTGCGCGAGGCCTGCGCGGGGGCCGGGGGGAGGGAGTCGCGCGCGAGGAGTGCTTGCGCGGAAGCGTATGCAGGTCCGAGCTGCATAGGTTCTGGCTCTGGGGTCGGGGAACGCGGGGGAGACGGCGACCGCGATCCCAGGGGAGACCGGCTGTTCCAAAGGCGGACAGTCGCCGGGTGTCGTCGCTGCACGAAGACGTAGAACCGCCTGTAGTGCCGCGCGAGCTCGGCGTTGAGGTCTTCTACCTCACTGTCGTCTTCCGCTGCATAGTCGTAGTCGGGAGGGCGTTCGGTGTCCGCCATCTGCGAAGCTTAAGGCCCGCAGCTTGGCAGTGTGTACCTAAACCTACGTGTGTGTACCTAAGCTATGTATTCCCTAGGTGTAAAGTCTTCGCTGGTGATAGCGGACGAGACTTTTTGTGTCGCTGACCTAACCAGCCCGTGAGGGGGTCGTGATGGCTGAACCCCCACGGATGTGCGACTGGGACCCGTCCAACAGTGGACCCTGTGTGTGCAGACGGTGGCTAGAGCGCAGTTGGAGTACCTACGCTCCGTGGCAATGCCTACTGAGAGGCTCCGCCCACACACAGGGACTTGATGGAAGCAGGCGAGGTTAACGCGCCTTGAAAAAGGCACGGGTGCTGCCCTCGAACAACACTCCCGCCTAAGCGTTAATCGATTCCAACCGTTTGGCACCGTTAGGTGGTTGGAAGATCGACCGCAGGTAAACCCGCGTTAATCATATACTGCAGTCCTTCACTGCTGCTCGGATGCCGCTCGAACGCCAGGGACCTGGCAGACGGGGAGACCTCGGTGCAGCTTGAGTCGGGCTAGAATAAAAAATTCTGAGCGGATAACCACCCAGCGCTCAAGCACTGAACAATTGAACACGCCACTCGACAAGTCAAGTAGCGGGAGCAACTGCGCAACACATCCGCACTGGACGGCTGTCGGACGATGTTTTTTTTGCCGGACCTTGGCACGCGCTTGCTTCCCTTTCCGCTCGCCTTGGGGGCCCTAGGGCAGCCGCGATAACTCGCGGGGTGGCCCTGTTGCCCGCAAAGCACGCAGGAAGGCGGCTCGGCGCATGGCAGTGTCCGTGTGCAGTCGGCGGTCCCGTGATCGCCTAGGCACTTAACGCAACGCGCACGCGCAAAACAATTGCGCGCCGCGTGCCCGTACAACTGACAGCGGTGACACTGTCTGGTGTATGAGTGCTTGATAGGTGTTTCCACCTTGAGCCCAGAGAGTTTACAACACTCACTGAGGTTGAAAATCTTTTTGCCGCGCGCTGAAAGCTCTAGGACGACAAGAACCATGTCGTATTCCTGCTTTGAGCTGCGGTGTAACATTCGGAATACCTCCTTCACGGGGTATCCCTGATTTAATAGATCCGATTGAACGGTAGAAGAGTCGATCTCCTTGGGGATGCCTCGGATCACGACTCTAAGGACTCGTTCCTCGGGAAGAGGGAACGTGTGGCCTCCTATGCCTTCTGAGCGAAGGTACGAGGTTAAAAAACGGTGGTGGGCAGGGTCGTACACTTGCACGCAGATGTTGTCGCGCAGTGTTTTCGCCTTGTATGTCATGGACTTTTTGTCCATCAAGGCGGACAGAGAGGGCCAAATGCTTTTGTCCCTGACGTAAACTGGGGGAGGGGCTTTAATGCGATCTTGTGTCGCGGGCTTGGGATACGGGGCGGGAGATGGCGCGGTGTTCGAACCCGCAGCCTGCTGGGAAGCTGGGTGCGTGTTCCGTTTAGGAGGAGGGTCGAGAGGGGTGTTGGGAGCACGCCTCTTCTTGTTTTTTCGGTTTTGTACGGTCTTGAAACCGTCGGAATCGGAGTCAGTGTCTGAAGACGCTGCGGACTGACATGACATGGCGACTGAGCGCCCGGCCTCTGATTGGTCGTCGTCACTGTCGAGAGTTCTTTTAGATTTACGCGATTCCCTGCCGGAGGGAATTTCGGGGATTGAAGGGCACGGGGCCTGCGCGGAGGCCGCAGAGGGTTCGGTTATTTGGGTCTTCGCGGGGACCAACAATTCAAGATTATTGCGCGAGGCCTGCGCGGGGGCCGGGGGGAGGGCGTCGCGCGCGAGGAGTGCTTGCGCGGAAGCGTATGCAGGTCCGAGCTGCATAGGTTCTGGCTCTGGCTCTGGGGTCGGGGAACGCGGGGGAGACGGCGACCGTGATCCCAGGGGAGACCGGCTGTTCCAAAGGCGGACAGTCGCCGGGTGTCGTCGCTGCACGAAGACGTAGAACCGCCTGTAGTGCCGCGCGATCTCGGCGTTGAGGTCTTCTACCTCACTGTCGTCTTCCGCTGCATAGTCGTAGTCGGGAGGGCGTTCGGTGTCCGCCATCTGCGAAGCTTAAGGCCCGCAGCTTGGCAGTGTGTACCTAAACCTACGTGTGAGTACCTAAGCTATGTATTCCCTAGGTGTAAAGTCTTCGCTGGTGATAGCGGACGAGACTTTTAGTGTCGCTGACCTAACCAGCCCGTGGGGGGGTCGTGATGGCTGAACCCCCACGGATGTGCGACTGGGACCCGTCCAACAGTGGACCCTGTGCGTGCAGACGGTGGCTAGAGCGCAGTTGGAGTACCTACGCTCCGTGGCAATGCCTACTGAGAGGCTCCGCCCACACACAGGGACTTGATGGAAGCTTTTTTTTTTTTTTTTTTTTTTTTTTTTTTTTTTTTTCAAATTTGCGTTAGTACCTATATAAATTTATGGTGTTCATTACAGCGATCGGGATCGACAAGAAGCGAGAACCGTGTCAATTGTACGACACTCACATCACCACCGCCATTGGCCGGCCACTCCGAGGGGGGGCGGGGCATGCTGAGTTCGTACGTAAAAAATACAACATATTAAAAATAATATATATTTTATATGGGTAGTCTGAATATGCTCTGCGATTTCGGTGTAACTTCTTTTTCGAGACAAAATTATAACATATTAATTTCGTGCATAACATGCAATTAAATAATAATAATAAGTAAGACCGACTGACTTGACTGACCTGTTTACCAGATACGATACATAATACGAGTATATAATATTATTTCTTTTTTTTATTTAATATTTATATTGTCGTGCAATCGTTGTTATAATAATAATAATAATGATGATCATAGATGTTTATTCATTTTATTCATTCAATCGAAAGATTGTGTTGGAACTTTTTCGTATTTGTCAGAAGGATTTTTTAGCCCTGAAAAGGGCTGTTTGGCGTGCCTGAGCAATCATCACATCACCGACAGCGTAATCATCACGCTCGCTCGCGTACGCGGATGACTCCTTCTTTTTCTTCATCGTCATCGTCGTCGTCGTCGTCGTCGTCGTCGTCGTCGATGTCAACAACTTGACTAACACGCACACGACGCACTGTGACAGTCCGATCATCCGCTGGAAGCTGAGCGGCGCGTTGGAACGTGTTGAGAGTCGACGATTGGCGCACTCACTTCTTGGAGGCGGCCGACGCCTTTTTCGCGGCGGCGGCCTTCGACTTGGGCGCAGCGGCGACGGCCTTCTTCGGCTTCGGCGCCTTGGGTTTCTTAGTCGGCGGCTTTGCGCTCCTCTTGGCTTTGGACGCGGCGGCGGTGGCGGAAGCGACTTTGCCGACCGATCCGCGCACCTTCTTCGACGCGGCGGCTGTCTTCTTCTTGGCCGCTGCGGCGGCCGCGGCTGCGACGGCCGCCGCCTTCTTGTCTTTGGCAACGGCGCCCCTCGCTTTGGCCGGAGAGGACGCCGTCTCGGCGGCGGCTGCGGCAGCAGCAGCGGCGGCGGCGGCGGCGGCGGCGGCCTTCTTGCTCCTGGCTCCCGCGTTCGCGACAGTCTTCTTGGCCGGCGCTGCGGCGGCGGCGGGTTTCTTCGCCGATTTCGCGGCCGCCCCGCGACCCGTCGACGAAGACGTGGCGGCGGCGGCGGCGGCGGCGGCCGTCGCCTTCTTGGCGGCGGCGCCCGCACCACCCGCTGACTTGCTGTCTATCTTGAACGAACCGGAGGCGCCCTTGCCCTTGGTCTGTATCAGGGTGCCGGTGGCGACGGCGCGCTTCAGGTACTTCCTGATGAACGGCGCCAACCTCTCGGCGTCGAGGCTGTAGTTGGAAGCGATGTACTTCTTGATCGCCTGCAGGGAGGAGCCGCTCCTCTCCTTCAGCTCCTTGATAGCGGTGTTCACCATGTCGGCGGTCTTCGGGTGCGCCGGTCTCGCTTTGGTGGTTGTTTTCTTCGCTGCTGCTGCTGCTTTTGGTGCCTTCTTCGCGGGTGTCGCTGGCGCCGGTGTCTCGGATGCTACCGCTGTGTCGGCCATTGTTTGTGAGTTTGAGTTTTTTTTTTAAATTAATTAATTAATTACTTAAACGATCGATCGAACAACAATCGACGAGATTGGGTTTCGGTTGAGCCGGGCGCGGCGCCAGTGTGCACCGCCTGAACGAATCATTATACCGCGACGAGAGCTTCGTCGCGTATACGAGTTTCCACGCACTCGACGTGGAAACTTTTCACTTGCACGCCCCGGTTCGTTAGCGTTTTTCGGCCGGTTGGGTCGCGGCAGCGGGTGCCGCGGTGTCGCGAGGCTCGCCTTTATGACTGGGGCGAACGTTGGCCGCCGTCGGCGTGGAGCCGGGAGCCGCGGCGGGCGCGCCGGCGGCGTTTGAAGTTTGTTATTGGCGGCGGGCGCGCGGAGCCGCATCTCGGAAACGGCCGTTGGAGCGGCATCGGGGCGGCGGCGGCGCGACGCCGCCGAGGGAGGAGGCGGCCGAGGGTCCGCCGCGCGGCGGTGGCGGCTCGCGGGCGGCGCGGGTCCCGTTCGGATGGGGTTTAGGGGCGCGATGCCGCGCGCGTTGTAGAACAGAACGCAGCAGCGCGGCGGGCGCGGTGTGCAGGCAGGCAGGCGGCTTCCGCGGCTCCGCAACTTTGAAACACCAAGACAACAAACATATTACAATAGCGAATGGAAAGAGGAACAAAAATAGGAAAAACAATAAACTCTCACACCAGACTGGAGAGAGAGAGAGAAACAGAGTTGACGCAACGCAACACACAACGTAGTTGTGTAGTGTTATTTACAGTTACATTACAGACTTAATTAATCAATGACACAATGCAGTAGGCAATATTGTGCCAAAGTTGAAAGCAAAGTTCATTCCATACATACGAGAAAATCCAACTAACTTTCGTAGGTTAGCCTTACAACGTTAGCTACGTACTACTACGTACTACTACGTACTACTACTGCTACGTAGCGAGTTCGAGAAAAATGTAACTTACTACAAGTAGTTTCGTTTGCGATATTCAATGTAAAACCTATATGATATATACTACGCGAGGGGTGTAACAACACACAAACAGCACATAAGTTTTATTGTGCAAGTGCTGCTGTTATTATACTTAATTTCATTAATCCGTAATAAGGTTCAGGTATTTTATTAATAATATGAGTGTCATTAAAATAACGGTAAACGATTCATTCTAATTAGTATCGTGCGAGAGAGATGTGTGCGGCCCTGAAAAGGGCCTTTTGTTTGTTGGATCGATTTCAATTCTTCCGTGTGGGGAGAAGAGAAGAGAAGCGAAACGCAGCGCCTTAACCGCCGAAACCGTAGAGCGTGCGGCCCTGGCGCTTCAGAGCGTACACCACGTCCATCGCGGTGACCGTCTTCCTCTTGGCGTGCTCGGTGTATGTGACCGCGTCGCGGATCACGTTCTCGAGGAACACCTTGAGAACACCGCGGGTCTCCTCGTATATCAGACCGGAGATACGTTTCACGCCGCCCCTGCGCGCCAGACGACGGATCGCCGGCTTGGTGATACCCTGGATGTTGTCACGGAGCACCTTCCTGTGACGTTTCGCGCCACCTTTTCCCAATCCCTTTCCCCCCTTACCGCGGCCGGTCATCGTGCAATACGTTCAACACACACACACGAAAGATTAAAGATACAACTACGTGCTTCCCGTACGACGTTTCGTTTGCGAATGCGTCCGCAAGCCGATTGTGACCGTTATTTATAGACACAGAATTTTAGGCGCCCTCCATGCAGTACGCATGTGAATCGTGTGTGTAGGGGGGGGGGGGGGGTTTGATCCAGGGATTTGATTGTGGGGGGTGTTGTTTGGTATTTTCGTTCCTTTTTGTTTGCGTGTTCATTGCGAAATATAATTTATGATATTATGATTATCTTTTCTTTTCCTTTTTTATGAAACTAAACTTCAGTTGATTATATTATATTAATTAAAAATTAAGCATTGATATTATTCATCAGAATCATATTGCGGCCCTGAAAAGGGCCTTTTGTTTAAGTGTAAACACATGTATATATTATTAAATTATATATACACATATACATTACTTATTTATTTTAGGCACGTTCGCCGCGGATGCGTCTCGCCAGCTGGATGTCCTTGGGCATGATGGTCACCCGCTTCGCGTGAATGGCGCACAGGTTGGTGTCTTCGAACAGACCCACCAGATAAGCCTCGCTCGCCTCCTGCAGCGCCATCACGGCGGAGCTCTGGAACCTCAGGTCGGTCTTGAAGTCCTGCGCGATCTCCCTCACGAGACGCTGGAACGGCAACTTGCGGATCAGGAGCTCGGTACTCTTCTGGTAGCGACGGATCTCACGGAGGGCGACTGTGCCGGGCCTGTAACGGTGGGGCTTCTTCACGCCGCCGGTGGCCGGTGCGCTCTTGCGGGCCGCCTTCGTGGCGAGCTGCTTCCGCGGCGCCTTACCACCGGTGGACTTGCGGGCTGTCTGCTTGGTACGTGCCATTGTGATTGTTACTTTTTTTAATAATTGGTTTACACACGTCCGACGCGTATCAACTGTGGAACACGAATGAAATATTTTTAACCGGGAGAATTCAATTTATATAAAAATTCGGCGACGTTCGGGAGGGTGGTCGGGTGTGTCAATCGTCTCATATATACACACAGTCAAACGACATGTGCCTTATTTTTTTGTTTTTTAAATTTTGTGTATATATATATATATATATATATATATACATTCATTCATTCATACATACATACATATGCAGCATGTAGGGTAATTGTTATCATATTTATTACATTTGTTCTAAAAAAAATGCGTCGAGAGTTTTTATTTATTAACATTGCAATGTCGTTATATATTATTAATAATTGGGAATGATATTGTGGCCCTGAAAAGGGCCGTTTGGTCGGTAGTAGGTATAGATTGAGTGATTGTGATTGCTTGTAATGACATTACAGCACCACCACAACAACACCACGTCGTGACGCTCCTCCTCCTCACTTGGAGCTGGTGTACTTGGTCACGGCCTTGGTGCCCTCGCTGACGGCGTGCTTCGCCAGCTCTCCGGGCAGCAGGAGTCTCACGGAGGTCTGCACCTCGCGGGACGTGATCGTCGAACGCTTGTTGTAGTGGGCGAGGCGGGACGCCTCCGCCGCGATCCTCTCGAAGATGTCGTTCACGAACGAGTTCATGATGGACATTGCCTTCGACGATATACCGGTGTCGGGGTGCACCTGCTTGAGCACCTTGTAGATGTAGATGGCGTAGCTCTCCTTCCTCTTGTGCTTCTTCTTTTTCTTGTCTGACTTGGAGATGTTCTTCTGCGCCTTGCCGGACTTCTTGGCCGCCTTACCGCTGGTTTTCGGTGGCATAGCGGCGGTCGGTCAACGATATGTCTTAACACACACACACAATGTAGACAACAACAACAACAACAATACTGTTATTGTTCGAACGTCGCGGAATGCCGTCTTAACGTGATATGTAAAAATTTTCAGCGAGATTCCGATTCACTTCACTTTTGACGCGCGATCGCGGTCCCCGCGGTTTGACACGGTGCGCGATCGGCACCGACCAATGAACGAAAAGTCACTAATCACCATCGCCATCGCATAGAAAATGGGAATAATAATAATAATATTAGCTGGTTAGGTTAGGTTAGGTTAGCTGGTTAGGTTAGGTTAGCTGGTTAGGTTAGGTTAGCTAGTTAGGTTAGGTTAGCTGGTTAGGTTAGGTTAGCTAGTTAGGTTAGGTTAGCTGGTTAGGTTAGGTTAGGTTAGGTTAGGTTAGCTGGTTAGGTTAGGTTAGCTAGTTAGGTTAGGTTAGGTTAGGTTAGGTTAGGTTAGGTTAGCTGGTTAGGTTAGGTTAGGTTAGGTTAGGTTAG
The DNA here is from genome assembly GCA_951799465.1 of Leptophobia aripa. Lineage (NCBI taxonomy): Eukaryota > Metazoa > Arthropoda > Insecta > Lepidoptera > Pieridae > Leptophobia > Leptophobia aripa. The sequence goes on along the minus strand of OX637283.1, from coordinate 134,373 downwards.
GTTAGGTTAATGATATACATATTTTGAATACAGGAACCTAACCTGGTTATGTATATTTTTTACTTGATTAATGAGAGCGCGCGCGCGTTTATTGTACGTAATAAAAAAAAAAAAAAAAATATATATATATATATATATATGTGTGTGTGTGTGTGTGTGTGTGTGTTACTAATCAATGAATATTAAATCTTTAAATGTCTTGGGATGGCGCGTTTTTCGACGACGTGCAGGATTATCATTTATTTATTTATTTGAATCATCTAGCACGCGTGTGTTGAATATTACGACGACGTGTCTCACACATAATTGCGCACAGAAAAAAAAATATATACACATAAAATATGGTTCACCGAATCGTATTGCGGCCCTGAAAAGGGCCTTTTGGTAGGTCACATCATTGACAACAATTGTTGAATGATAAATAATAATCATTATTTATGTCTTCTTCTCGGTCTTCTTGGGCAGAAGGACCGCCTGGATGTTCGGCAGCACACCTCCCTGAGCGATAGTCACGCCGGAGAGCAGCTTGTTCAGCTCCTCGTCGTTGCGTATCGCCAACTGCAAGTGACGCGGTATGATTCTGGTTTTTTTGTTGTCGCGCGCCGCGTTGCCGGCCAGCTCGAGCACTTCGGCGGCGAGGTACTCCATGACGGCGGCGAGGTACACAGGCGCGCCGGCGCCCACCCTCTCCGCGTAGTTGCCCTTTCTTAGCAGCCTGTGGATACGACCGACGGGGAACTGGAGACCAGCGCGGTTGGATCGCGACTTTGCCTTTCCCTTGACCTTACCGCCCTTGCCACGTCCGGACATTGTGTTTGTTTGTTATTGAAGAGATGCACACACACACACTAATATCGCCACTTGACAGGCGATCACAGCAGTAGAGGACCTAATATATTTATATTTTTTTTTCAATTTTTTTTTTTTTTATTTTTTTTTTTATTGGGATCTCGCTGTTAGCCGTGAGGCCTTTACAGCTCAGCTCGGGCTGGTTGGCGAGCGGGAGCTCGGCCGAGACTTAAAACTAAATAAAATGCCTTGACTAGCACAAGGGCGTCTCCTGTGAGACTCGAACCTCGGCTTGGGCCGTCAGGGCTGGGGACTGACCTGAAGGGCCTTATCAGGAACTCACAAAGTGTGAGCGAAGCTGAACAGGGACTCCGCCTTCGCCGGCGAAGGCGGTTTTTTAAAACCTACATTTCTAATTGGAATTAGCCGCGCGGGCGGCGCAAATCTGTATCTAGCTAATGTGATGTGATCATCCGGATCGGTTTAAGGCGTGGCGTACCTGTGTAAATATGTCGCGACTAGGCCTTACGATGGCCTAGCAAACTTCCGGACTGCACTAAGGAGTCCGGCGTTTTCTATTATTATACCTAGCTTCGCGTCAACACTGTCAGCCGCACTGTACGAGTGTTTAAACGCTAGCAGGGCGTCGATGTCTACAGCGTCTATGACACTGAGGGCTAGGTGCACCGCACTGCGGACTTCGCTGGCGTGAGCCGTAAGCGTCGTCGCAGTGGCGGGGGGGAGGGGCATCTGAGGGCCGGGTTTCCTTATTGGGATACTCATAAGGGAAGGAATAGGTTTTATGGGCTCCGCCGGCAATGGCGGGTTAGTGGGAGGCACTTCCGCCGAATTTTGTGGAGCTTTCCACGGGTTGATAGTGGGAGGGGGGGCTGGGACGTAAGTTTCCTTGGGGGGCGCGGGAGGACGCTTCTCTGCACCGGACCTTGGCACGCGCTTGCTTCCCTTTCCGCTCGTCCTGGGGGCCCTAGGGCAGCCGCGATAACTCGCGGGGTGGCCCTGTTGCCCGCAAAGCACGCAGGAAGGCGGCTCGGCGCATGGCAGTGTCCGTGTGCAGTCGGCGGTCCCGTGATCGCCTAGGCACTTAACGCAACGCGCACGCGCAAAACAATTGCGCGCCGCGTGCCCGTACAACTGACAGCGGTGACACTGTCTGGTGTATGAGTGCTTGATAGGTGTTTCCACCTTGAGCCCAGAGAGTTTACAACACTCACTGAGGTTGAAAATCTTTTTGCCGCGCGCTGAAAGCTCTAGGACGACAAGAACCATGTCGTATTCCTGCTTTGAGCTGCGGTGTAACATTCGGAATACCTCCTTCACGGGGTATCCCTGATTTAATAGATCCGATTGAACGGTAGAAGAGTCGATCTCCTTGGGGATGCCTCGGATCACGACTCTAAGGACTCGTTCCTCGGGAAGAGGGAACGTGTGGCCTCCTATGCCTTCTGAGCGAAGGTACGAGGTTAAAAAACGGTGGTGGGCAGGGTCGTACACTTGCACGCAGATGTTGTCGCGCAGTGTTTTCGCCTTGTATGTCATGGACTTTTTGTCCATCAAGGCGGACAGAGAGGGCCAAATGCTTTTGTCCCTGACGTAAACTGGGGGAGGGGCTTTAATGCGATCTTGTGTCGCGGGCTTGGGATACGGGGCGGGAGATGGCGCGGTGTTCGAACCCGCAGCCTGCTGGGAAGCTGGGTGCGTGTTCCGTTTAGGAGGAGGGTCGAGAGGGGTGTTGGGAGCACGCCTCTTCTTGTTTTTTCGGTTTTGTACGGTCTTGAAACCGTCGGAATCGGAGTCAGTGTCTGAAGACGCTGCGGACTGACATGACATGGCGACTGAGCGCCCGGCCTCTGATTGGTCGTCGTCACTGTCGAGAGTTCTTTTAGATTTACGCGATTCCCTGCCGGAGGGAATTTCGGGGATTGAAGGGCACGGGGCCTGCGCGGAGGCCGCAGAGGGTTCGGTTATTTGGGTCTTCGCGGGGACCAACAATTCAAGATTATTGCGCGAGGCCTGCGCGGGGGCCGGGGGGAGGGCGTCGCGCGCGAGGAGTGCTTGCGCGGAAGCGTATGCAGGTCCGAGCTGCATAGGTTCTGGCTCTGGCTCTGGGGTCGGGGAACGCGGGGGAGACGGCGACCGTGATCCCAGGGGAGACCGGCTGTTCCAAAGGCGGACAGTCGCCGGGTGTCGTCGCTGCACGAAGACGTAGAACCGCCTGTAGTGCCGCGCGATCTCGGCGTTGAGGTCTTCTACCTCACTGTCGTCTTCCGCTGCATAGTCGTAGTCGGGAGGGCGTTCGGTGTCCGCCATCTGCGAAGCTTAAGGCCCGCAGCTTGGCAGTGTGTACCTAAACCTACGTGTGAGTACCTAAGCTATGTATTCCCTAGGTGTAAAGTCTTCGCTGGTGATAGCGGACGAGACTTTTAGTGTCGCTGACCTAACCAGCCCGTGGGGGGGTCGTGATGGCTGAACCCCCACGGATGTGCGACTGGGACCCGTCCAACAGTGGACCCTGTGCGTGCAGACGGTGGCTAGAGCGCAGTTGGAGTACCTACGCTCCGTGGCAATGCCTACTGAGAGGCTCCGCCCACACACAGGGACTTGATGGAAGCAGGCGAGGTTAACGCGCCTTGAAAAAGGCACGGGTGCTGCCCTCGAACAACACTCCCGCCTAAGCGTTAATCGATCCCAACCGTTTGGCACCGTTAGGTGGTTGGAAAATCGACCGCAGGTAAACCCGCGTTAATCATAAACTGCAGTCCTTCACTGCTGCTCGGATGCCGCTCGAACGCCAGGAACCTGGCAGACGGGGAGACCTCGGTGCAGCTTGCGTCGGGCTAGAATAAAAATTCAGAGTTGATAACCACCCAGCGCTTTAGCACTGAACAATTGAACACGCCACTCGACAAGTCAAGTAGCGGGAGCAACTGCGCAACACAACCGCACTGGACGGCTGTCGGACCCGGAATGATTTTTTTTTCAATTTTTTTTTTTTTTTTTTTTTTTTTTTTTTTTTTTTTTTTTTTTTTAGGAGTGGGATCTCGCTGTTAGCCGTGAGGCCTTTACAGCTCAGCTCGGGCTGGTTGGCGAGCGGGAGCTCGGCCGAGACTTAAAACTAAATAAAATGCCTTGACTAGCACAAGGGCGTCTCCTGTGAGACTCGAACCTCGGCTTGGGCCGTCAGGGCTGGGGACTGACCTGAAGGGCCTTATCAGGAACTCACAAAGTGTGAGCGAAGCTGAACAGGGACTCCGCCTTCGCCGGCGAAGGCGGTTTTTTAAAACCTACATTTCTAATTGGAATTAGCCGCGCGGGCGGCGCAAATCTGTATCTAGCTAATGTGATGTGATCATCCGGATCGGTTTAAGGCGTGGCGTACCTGTGTAAATATGTCGCGACTAGGCCTTACGATGGCCTAGCAAACTTCCGGACTGCACTAAGGAGTCCGGCGTTTTCTATTATTATACCTAGCTTCGCGTCAACACTGTCAGCCGCACTGTACGAGTGTTTAAACGCTAGCAGGGCGTCGATGTCTACAGCGTCTATGACACTGAGGGCTAGGTGCACCGCACTGCGGACTTCGCTGGCGTGAGCCGTAAGCGTCGTCGCAGTGGCGGGGGGGAGGGGCATCTGAGGGCCGGGTTTCCTTATTGGGATACTCATAAGGGAAGGAATAGGTTTTATGGGCTCCGCCGGCAATGGCGGGTTAGTGGGAGGCACTTCCGCCGAATTTTGTGGAGCTTTCCACGGGTTGATAGTGGGAGGGGGGGCTGGGACGTAAGTTTCCTTGGGGGGCGCGGGAGGACGCTTCTCTGCACCGGACCTTGGCACGCGCTTGCTTCCCTTTCCGCTCGTCCTGGGGGCCCTAGGGCAGCCGCGATAACTCGCGGGGTGGCCCTGTTGCCCGCAAAGCACGCAGGAAGGCGGCTCGGCGCATGGCAGTGTCCGTGTGCAGTCGGCGGTCCCGTGATCGCCTAGGCACTTAACGCAACGCGCACGCGCAAAACAATTGCGCGCCGCGTGCCCGTACAACTGACAGCGGTGACACTGTCTGGTGTATGAGTGCTTGATAGGTGTTTCCACCTTGAGCCCAGAGAGTTTACAACACTCACTGAGGTTGAAAATCTTTTTGCCGCGCGCTGAAAGCTCTAGGACGACAAGAACCATGTCGTATTCCTGCTTTGAGCTGCGGTGTAACATTCGGAATACCTCCTTCACGGGGTATCCCTGATTTAATAGATCCGATTGAACGGTAGAAGAGTCGATCTCCTTGGGGATGCCTCGGATCACGACTCTAAGGACTCGTTCCTCGGGAAGAGGGAACGTGTGGCCTCCTATGCCTTCTGAGCGAAGGTACGAGGTTAAAAAACGGTGGTGGGCAGGGTCGTACACTTGCACGCAGATGTTGTCGCGCAGTGTTTTCGCCTTGTATGTCATGGACTTTTTGTCCATCAAGGCGGACAGAGAGGGCCAAATGCTTTTGTCCCTGACGTAAACTGGGGGAGGGGCTTTAATGCGATCTTGTGTCGCGGGCTTGGGATACGGGGCGGGAGATGGCGCGGTGTTCGAACCCGCAGCCTGCTGGGAAGCTGGGTGCGTGTTCCGTTTAGGAGGAGGGTCGAGAGGGGTGTTGGGAGCACGCCTCTTCTTGTTTTTTCGGTTTTGTACGGTCTTGAAACCGTCGGAATCGGAGTCAGTGTCTGAAGACGCTGCGGACTGACATGACATGGCGACTGAGCGCCCGGCCTCTGATTGGTCGTCGTCACTGTCGAGAGTTCTTTTAGATTTACGCGATTCCCTGCCGGAGGGAATTTCGGGGATTGAAGGGCACGGGGCCTGCGCGGAGGCCGCAGAGGGTTCGGTTATTTGGGTCTTCGCGGGGACCAACAATTCAAGATTATTGCGCGAGGCCTGCGCGGGGGCCGGGGGGAGGGCGTCGCGCGCGAGGAGTGCTTGCGCGGAAGCGTATGCAGGTCCGAGCTGCATAGGTTCTGGCTCTGGCTCTGGGGTCGGGGAACGCGGGGGAGACGGCGACCGTGATCCCAGGGGAGACCGGCTGTTCCAAAGGCGGACAGTCGCCGGGTGTCGTCGCTGCACGAAGACGTAGAACCGCCTGTAGTGCCGCGCGATCTCGGCGTTGAGGTCTTCTACCTCACTGTCGTCTTCCGCTGCATAGTCGTAGTCGGGAGGGCGTTCGGTGTCCGCCATCTGCGAAGCTTAAGGCCCGCAGCTTGGCAGTGTGTACCTAAACCTACGTGTGAGTACCTAAGCTGTGTATTCCCTAGGTGTAAAGTCTTCGCTGGTGATAGCGGACGAGACTTTTTGTGTCGCTGACCTAACCAGCCCGTGAGGGGGTCGTGATGGCTGAACCCCCACGGATGTGCGACTGGGACCCGTCCAACAGTGGACCCTGTGTGTGCAGACGGTGGCTAGAGCGCAGTTGGAGTGCCTACGCCCCGTGGCAATGCCTACTGAGAGGCTACGCCCACACACAGGGACTTGATGGAAGCAGGCGAGGTTAACGTGCCTTGAAAAAGGCACGGGTGCTGCCCTCGAACAACACTCCCGCCTAAGCGTTAATCGATTCCAACCGTTTGGCACCGTTAGGTGGTTGGAAGATCGACCGCAGGTAAACCCGCGTTAATCATATACTGCAGTCCTTCACTGCTGCTCGGATGCCGCTCGAACGCCAGGGACCTGGCAGACGGGGAGACCTCGGTGCAGCTTGCGTCGGGCTAGAATAAAAAATTCAGAGTTGATAACCACCCAGCGCTTTAGCACTGAACAATTGAACACGCCACGTGACTAATCAAATGGCGGGAGCAACTGCGCAACACAACCGCACTGGACGGCTGTCGGACCCGGAATGTCTTTTTTTTCAAATTTGCGTTAGTACCTATATAAATTTATGGTGTTCATTACAGCGATCGGGATCGACAAGAAGCGAGAACCGTGTCAATTGTACGACACTCACATCACCACCGCCATTGGCCGGCCACTCCGAGGGGGGGCGGGGCATGCTGAGTTCGTACGTAAAAAATACAACATATTAAAAATAATATATATTTTATATGGGTAGTCTGAATATGCTCTGCGATTTCGGTGTAACTTCTTTTTCGAGACAAAATTATAACATATTAATTTCGTGCATAACATGCAATTAAATAATAATAATAAGTAAGACCGACTGACTTGACTGACCTGTTTACCAGATACGATACATAATACGAGTATATAATATTATTTCTTTTTTTTATTTAATATTTATATTGTCGTGCAATCGTTGTTATAATAATAATAATAATGATGATCATAGATGTTTATTCATTTTATTCATTCAATCGAAAGATTGTGTTGGAACTTTTTCGTATTTGTCAGAAGGATTTTTTAGCCCTGAAAAGGGCTGTTTGGCGTGCCTGAGCAATCATCACATCACCGACAGCGTAATCATCACGCTCGCTCGCGTACGCGGATGACTCCTTCTTTTTCTTCATCGTCATCGTCGTCGTCGTCGTCGTCGTCGTCGTCGTCGATGTCAACAACTTGACTAACACGCACACGACGCACTGTGACAGTCCGATCATCCGCTGGAAGCTGAGCGGCGCGTTGGAACGTGTTGAGAGTCGACGATTGGCGCACTCACTTCTTGGAGGCGGCCGACGCCTTTTTCGCGGCGGCGGCCTTCGACTTGGGCGCAGCGGCGACGGCCTTCTTCGGCTTCGGCGCCTTGGGTTTCTTAGTCGGCGGCTTTGCGCTCCTCTTGGCTTTGGACGCGGCGGCGGTGGCGGAAGCGACTTTGCCGACCGATCCGCGCACCTTCTTCGACGCGGCGGCTGTCTTCTTCTTGGCCGCTGCGGCGGCCGCGGCTGCGACGGCCGCCGCCTTCTTGTCTTTGGCAACGGCGCCCCTCGCTTTGGCCGGAGAGGACGCCGTCTCGGCGGCGGCTGCGGCAGCAGCAGCGGCGGCGGCGGCGGCGGCGGCGGCCTTCTTGCTCCTGGCTCCCGCGTTCGCGACAGTCTTCTTGGCCGGCGCTGCGGCGGCGGCGGGTTTCTTCGCCGATTTCGCGGCCGCCCCGCGACCCGTCGACGAAGACGTGGCGGCGGCGGCGGCGGCGGCGGCCGTCGCCTTCTTGGCGGCGGCGCCCGCACCACCCGCTGACTTGCTGTCTATCTTGAACGAACCGGAGGCGCCCTTGCCCTTGGTCTGTATCAGGGTGCCGGTGGCGACGGCGCGCTTCAGGTACTTCCTGATGAACGGCGCCAACCTCTCGGCGTCGAGGCTGTAGTTGGAAGCGATGTACTTCTTGATCGCCTGCAGGGAGGAGCCGCTCCTCTCCTTCAGCTCCTTGATAGCGGTGTTCACCATGTCGGCGGTCTTCGGGTGCGCCGGTCTCGCTTTGGTGGTTGTTTTCTTCGCTGCTGCTGCTGCTTTTGGTGCCTTCTTCGCGGGTGTCGCTGGCGCCGGTGTCTCGGATGCTACCGCTGTGTCGGCCATTGTTTGTGAGTTTGAGTTTTTTTTTTAAATTAATTAATTAATTACTTAAACGATCGATCGAACAACAATCGACGAGATTGGGTTTCGGTTGAGCCGGGCGCGGCGCCAGTGTGCACCGCCTGAACGAATCATTATACCGCGACGAGAGCTTCGTCGCGTATACGAGTTTCCACGCACTCGACGTGGAAACTTTTCACTTGCACGCCCCGGTTCGTTAGCGTTTTTCGGCCGGTTGGGTCGCGGCAGCGGGTGCCGCGGTGTCGCGAGGCTCGCCTTTATGACTGGGGCGAACGTTGGCCGCCGTCGGCGTGGAGCCGGGAGCCGCGGCGGGCGCGCCGGCGGCGTTTGAAGTTTGTTATTGGCGGCGGGCGCGCGGAGCCGCATCTCGGAAACGGCCGTTGGAGCGGCATCGGGGCGGCGGCGGCGCGACGCCGCCGAGGGAGGAGGCGGCCGAGGGTCCGCCGCGCGGCGGTGGCGGCTCGCGGGCGGCGCGGGTCCCGTTCGGATGGGGTTTAGGGGCGCGATGCCGCGCGCGTTGTAGAACAGAACGCAGCAGCGCGGCGGGCGCGGTGTGCAGGCAGGCAGGCGGCTTCCGCGGCTCCGCAACTTTGAAACACCAAGACAACAAACATATTACAATAGCGAATGGAAAGAGGAACAAAAATAGGAAAAACAATAAACTCTCACACCAGACTGGAGAGAGAGAGAGAAACAGAGTTGACGCAACGCAACACACAACGTAGTTGTGTAGTGTTATTTACAGTTACATTACAGACTTAATTAATCAATGACACAATGCAGTAGGCAATATTGTGCCAAAGTTGAAAGCAAAGTTCATTCCATACATACGAGAAAATCCAACTAACTTTCGTAGGTTAGCCTTACAACGTTAGCTACGTACTACTACGTACTACTACGTACTACTACTGCTACGTAGCGAGTTCGAGAAAAATGTAACTTACTACAAGTAGTTTCGTTTGCGATATTCAATGTAAAACCTATATGATATATACTACGCGAGGGGTGTAACAACACACAAACAGCACATAAGTTTTATTGTGCAAGTGCTGCTGTTATTATACTTAATTTCATTAATCCGTAATAAGGTTCAGGTATTTTATTAATAATATGAGTGTCATTAAAATAACGGTAAACGATTCATTCTAATTAGTATCGTGCGAGAGAGATGTGTGCGGCCCTGAAAAGGGCCTTTTGTTTGTTGGATCGATTTCAATTCTTCCGTGTGGGGAGAAGAGAAGAGAAGCGAAACGCAGCGCCTTAACCGCCGAAACCGTAGAGCGTGCGGCCCTGGCGCTTCAGAGCGTACACCACGTCCATCGCGGTGACCGTCTTCCTCTTGGCGTGCTCGGTGTATGTGACCGCGTCGCGGATCACGTTCTCGAGGAACACCTTGAGAACACCGCGGGTCTCCTCGTATATCAGACCGGAGATACGTTTCACGCCGCCCCTGCGCGCCAGACGACGGATCGCCGGCTTGGTGATACCCTGGATGTTGTCACGGAGCACCTTCCTGTGACGTTTCGCGCCACCTTTTCCCAATCCCTTTCCCCCCTTACCGCGGCCGGTCATCGTGCAATACGTTCAACACACACACACGAAAGATTAAAGATACAACTACGTGCTTCCCGTACGACGTTTCGTTTGCGAATGCGTCCGCAAGCCGATTGTGACCGTTATTTATAGACACAGAATTTTAGGCGCCCTCCATGCAGTACGCATGTGAATCGTGTGTGTAGGGGGGGGGGGGGGGTTTGATCCAGGGATTTGATTGTGGGGGGTGTTGTTTGGTATTTTCGTTCCTTTTTGTTTGCGTGTTCATTGCGAAATATAATTTATGATATTATGATTATCTTTTCTTTTCCTTTTTTATGAAACTAAACTTCAGTTGATTATATTATATTAATTAAAAATTAAGCATTGATATTATTCATCAGAATCATATTGCGGCCCTGAAAAGGGCCTTTTGTTTAAGTGTAAACACATGTATATATTATTAAATTATATATACACATATACATTACTTATTTATTTTAGGCACGTTCGCCGCGGATGCGTCTCGCCAGCTGGATGTCCTTGGGCATGATGGTCACCCGCTTCGCGTGAATGGCGCACAGGTTGGTGTCTTCGAACAGACCCACCAGATAAGCCTCGCTCGCCTCCTGCAGCGCCATCACGGCGGAGCTCTGGAACCTCAGGTCGGTCTTGAAGTCCTGCGCGATCTCCCTCACGAGACGCTGGAACGGCAACTTGCGGATCAGGAGCTCGGTACTCTTCTGGTAGCGACGGATCTCACGGAGGGCGACTGTGCCGGGCCTGTAACGGTGGGGCTTCTTCACGCCGCCGGTGGCCGGTGCGCTCTTGCGGGCCGCCTTCGTGGCGAGCTGCTTCCGCGGCGCCTTACCACCGGTGGACTTGCGGGCTGTCTGCTTGGTACGTGCCATTGTGATTGTTACTTTTTTTAATAATTGGTTTACACACGTCCGACGCGTATCAACTGTGGAACACGAATGAAATATTTTTAACCGGGAGAATTCAATTTATATAAAAATTCGGCGACGTTCGGGAGGGTGGTCGGGTGTGTCAATCGTCTCATATATACACACAGTCAAACGACATGTGCCTTATTTTTTTGTTTTTTAAATTTTGTGTATATATATATATATATATATATATATACATTCATTCATTCATACATACATACATATGCAGCATGTAGGGTAATTGTTATCATATTTATTACATTTGTTCTAAAAAAAATGCGTCGAGAGTTTTTATTTATTAACATTGCAATGTCGTTATATATTATTAATAATTGGGAATGATATTGTGGCCCTGAAAAGGGCCGTTTGGTCGGTAGTAGGTATAGATTGAGTGATTGTGATTGCTTGTAATGACATTACAGCACCACCACAACAACACCACGTCGTGACGCTCCTCCTCCTCACTTGGAGCTGGTGTACTTGGTCACGGCCTTGGTGCCCTCGCTGACGGCGTGCTTCGCCAGCTCTCCGGGCAGCAGGAGTCTCACGGAGGTCTGCACCTCGCGGGACGTGATCGTCGAACGCTTGTTGTAGTGGGCGAGGCGGGACGCCTCCGCCGCGATCCTCTCGAAGATGTCGTTCACGAACGAGTTCATGATGGACATTGCCTTCGACGATATACCGGTGTCGGGGTGCACCTGCTTGAGCACCTTGTAGATGTAGATGGCGTAGCTCTCCTTCCTCTTGTGCTTCTTCTTTTTCTTGTCTGACTTGGAGATGTTCTTCTGCGCCTTGCCGGACTTCTTGGCCGCCTTACCGCTGGTTTTCGGTGGCATAGCGGCGGTCGGTCAACGATATGTCTTAACACACACACACAATGTAGACAACAACAACAACAACAATACTGTTATTGTTCGAACGTCGCGGAATGCCGTCTTAACGTGATATGTAAAAATTTTCAGCGAGATTCCGATTCACTTCACTTTTGACGCGCGATCGCGGTCCCCGCGGTTTGACACGGTGCGCGATCGGCACCGACCAATGAACGAAAAGTCACTAATCACCATCGCCATCGCATAGAAAATGGGAATAATAATAATAATATTAGCTGGTTAGGTTAGGTTAGGTTAGCTGGTTAGGTTAGGTTAGCTGGTTAGGTTAGGTTAGCTAGTTAGGTTAGGTTAGCTGGTTAGGTTAGGTTAGCTAGTTAGGTTAGGTTAGCTGGTTAGGTTAGGTTAGGTTAGGTTAGGTTAGCTGGTTAGGTTAGGTTAGCTAGTTAGGTTAGGTTAGGTTAGGTTAGGTTAGGTTAGGTTAGCTGGTTAGGTTAGGTTAGGTTAGGTTAGGTTAGGTTAGGTTAATGATATACATATTTTGAATACAGGAACCTAACCTGGTTATGTATATTTTTTACTTGATTAATGAGAGCGCGCGCGCGTTTATTGTACGTAATAAAAAAAAAAAAAAAAATATATATATATATATATATATGTGTGTGTGTGTGTGTGTGTGTGTGTTACTAATCAATGAATATTAAATCTTTAAATGTCTTGGGATGGCGCGTTTTTCGACGACGTGCAGGATTATCATTTATTTATTTATTTGAATCATCTAGCACGCGTGTGTTGAATATTACGACGACGTGTCTCACACATAATTGCGCACAGAAAAAAAAATATATACACATAAAATATGGTTCACCGAATCGTATTGCGGCCCTGAAAAGGGCCTTTTGGTAGGTCACATCATTGACAACAATTGTTGAATGATAAATAATAATCATTATTTATGTCTTCTTCTCGGTCTTCTTGGGCAGAAGGACCGCCTGGATGTTCGGCAGCACACCTCCCTGAGCGATAGTCACGCCGGAGAGCAGCTTGTTCAGCTCCTCGTCGTTGCGTATCGCCAACTGCAAGTGACGCGGTATGATTCTGGTTTTTTTGTTGTCGCGCGCCGCGTTGCCGGCCAGCTCGAGCACTTCGGCGGCGAGGTACTCCATGACGGCGGCGAGGTACACAGGCGCGCCGGCGCCCACCCTCTCCGCGTAGTTGCCCTTTCTTAGCAGCCTGTGGATACGACCGACGGGGAACTGGAGACCAGCGCGGTTGGATCGCGACTTTGCCTTTCCCTTGACCTTACCGCCCTTGCCACGTCCGGACATTGTGTTTGTTTGTTATTGAAGAGATGCACACACACACACTAATATCGCCACTTGACAGGCGATCACAGCAGTAGAGGACCTAATATATTTATATTTTTTTTTCAAATTTGCGTTAGTACCTATATAAATTTATGGTGTTCATTACAGCGATCGGGATCGACAAGAAGCGAGAACCGTGTCAATTGTACGACACTCACATCACCACCGCCATTGGCCGGCCACTCCGAGGGGGGGCGGGGCATGCTGAGTTCGTACGTAAAAAATACAACATATTAAAAATAATATATATTTTATATGGGTAGTCTGAATATGCTCTGCGATTTCGGTGTAACTTCTTTTTCGAGACAAAATTATAACATATTAATTTCGTGCATAACATGCAATTAAATAATAATAATAAGTAAGACCGACTGACTTGACTGACCTGTTTACCAGATACGATACATAATACGAGTATATAATATTATTTCTTTTTTTTATTTAATATTTATATTGTCGTGCAATCGTTGTTATAATAATAATAATAATGATGATCATAGATGTTTATTCATTTTATTCATTCAATCGAAAGATTGTGTTGGAACTTTTTCGTATTTGTCAGAAGGATTTTTTAGCCCTGAAAAGGGCTGTTTGGCGTGCCTGAGCAATCATCACATCACCGACAGCGTAATCATCACGCTCGCTCGCGTACGCGGATGACTCCTTCTTTTTCTTCATCGTCATCGTCGTCGTCGTCGTCGTCGTCGTCGTCGTCGATGTCAACAACTTGACTAACACGCACACGACGCACTGTGACAGTCCGATCATCCGCTGGAAGCTGAGCGGCGCGTTGGAACGTGTTGAGAGTCGACGATTGGCGCACTCACTTCTTGGAGGCGGCCGACGCCTTTTTCGCGGCGGCGGCCTTCGACTTGGGCGCAGCGGCGACGGCCTTCTTCGGCTTCGGCGCCTTGGGTTTCTTAGTCGGCGGCTTTGCGCTCCTCTTGGCTTTGGACGCGGCGGCGGTGGCGGAAGCGACTTTGCCGACCGATCCGCGCACCTTCTTCGACGCGGCGGCTGTCTTCTTCTTGGCCGCTGCGGCGGCCGCGGCTGCGACGGCCGCCGCCTTCTTGTCTTTGGCAACGGCGCCCCTCGCTTTGGCCGGAGAGGACGCCGTCTCGGCGGCGGCTGCGGCAGCAGCAGCGGCGGCGGCGGCGGCGGCGGCGGCCTTCTTGCTCCTGGCTCCCGCGTTCGCGACAGTCTTCTTGGCCGGCGCTGCGGCGGCGGCGGGTTTCTTCGCCGATTTCGCGGCCGCCCCGCGACCCGTCGACGAAGACGTGGCGGCGGCGGCGGCGGCGGCGGCCGTCGCCTTCTTGGCGGCGGCGCCCGCACCACCCGCTGACTTGCTGTCTATCTTGAACGAACCGGAGGCGCCCTTGCCCTTGGTCTGTATCAGGGTGCCGGTGGCGACGGCGCGCTTCAGGTACTTCCTGATGAACGGCGCCAACCTCTCGGCGTCGAGGCTGTAGTTGGAAGCGATGTACTTCTTGATCGCCTGCAGGGAGGAGCCGCTCCTCTCCTTCAGCTCCTTGATAGCGGTGTTCACCATGTCGGCGGTCTTCGGGTGCGCCGGTCTCGCTTTGGTGGTTGTTTTCTTCGCTGCTGCTGCTGCTTTTGGTGCCTTCTTCGCGGGTGTCGCTGGCGCCGGTGTCTCGGATGCTACCGCTGTGTCGGCCATTGTTTGTGAGTTTGAGTTTTTTTTTTAAATTAATTAATTAATTACTTAAACGATCGATCGAACAACAATCGACGAGATTGGGTTTCGGTTGAGCCGGGCGCGGCGCCAGTGTGCACCGCCTGAACGAATCATTATACCGCGACGAGAGCTTCGTCGCGTATACGAGTTTCCACGCACTCGACGTGGAAACTTTTCACTTGCACGCCCCGGTTCGTTAGCGTTTTTCGGCCGGTTGGGTCGCGGCAGCGGGTGCCGCGGTGTCGCGAGGCTCGCCTTTATGACTGGGGCGAACGTTGGCCGCCGTCGGCGTGGAGCCGGGAGCCGCGGCGGGCGCGCCGGCGGCGTTTGAAGTTTGTTATTGGCGGCGGGCGCGCGGAGCCGCATCTCGGAAACGGCCGTTGGAGCGGCATCGGGGCGGCGGCGGCGCGACGCCGCCGAGGGAGGAGGCGGCCGAGGGTCCGCCGCGCGGCGGTGGCGGCTCGCGGGCGGCGCGGGTCCCGTTCGGATGGGGTTTAGGGGCGCGATGCCGCGCGCGTTGTAGAACAGAACGCAGCAGCGCGGCGGGCGCGGTGTGCAGGCAGGCAGGCGGCTTCCGCGGCTCCGCAACTTTGAAACACCAAGACAACAAACATATTACAATAGCGAATGGAAAGAGGAACAAAAATAGGAAAAACAATAAACTCTCACACCAGACTGGAGAGAGAGAGAGAAACAGAGTTGACGCAACGCAACACACAACGTAGTTGTGTAGTGTTATTTACAGTTACATTACAGACTTAATTAATCAATGACACAATGCAGTAGGCAATATTGTGCCAAAGTTGAAAGCAAAGTTCATTCCATACATACGAGAAAATCCAACTAACTTTCGTAGGTTAGCCTTACAACGTTAGCTACGTACTACTACGTACTACTACGTACTACTACTGCTACGTAGCGAGTTCGAGAAAAATGTAACTTACTACAAGTAGTTTCGTTTGCGATATTCAATGTAAAACCTATATGATATATACTACGCGAGGGGTGTAACAACACACAAACAGCACATAAGTTTTATTGTGCAAGTGCTGCTGTTATTATACTTAATTTCATTAATCCGTAATAAGGTTCAGGTATTTTATTAATAATATGAGTGTCATTAAAATAACGGTAAACGATTCATTCTAATTAGTATCGTGCGAGAGAGATGTGTGCGGCCCTGAAAAGGGCCTTTTGTTTGTTGGATCGATTTCAATTCTTCCGTGTGGGGAGAAGAGAAGAGAAGCGAAACGCAGCGCCTTAACCGCCGAAACCGTAGAGCGTGCGGCCCTGGCGCTTCAGAGCGTACACCACGTCCATCGCGGTGACCGTCTTCCTCTTGGCGTGCTCGGTGTATGTGACCGCGTCGCGGATCACGTTCTCGAGGAACACCTTGAGAACACCGCGGGTCTCCTCGTATATCAGACCGGAGATACGTTTCACGCCGCCCCTGCGCGCCAGACGACGGATCGCCGGCTTGGTGATACCCTGGATGTTGTCACGGAGCACCTTCCTGTGACGTTTCGCGCCACCTTTTCCCAATCCCTTTCCCCCCTTACCGCGGCCGGTCATCGTGCAATACGTTCAACACACACACACGAAAGATTAAAGATACAACTACGTGCTTCCCGTACGACGTTTCGTTTGCGAATGCGTCCGCAAGCTTTTTTTTTTTTTTTTTGTGGAGTGGGATCTCGCTGTTGGCCGTGAGGCCTTTACAGCTCAGCTCGGGCTGGTTGGCGAGCGGGAGCTCGGCCGAGACTTAAAACTAAATAAAATGCCTTGACTAGCACAAGGGCGTCTCCTGTGAGACTCGAACCTCGGCTTGGGCCGTCAGGGCTGGGGACTGACCTGAAGGGCCTTATCAGGAACTCACAAAGTGTGAGCGAAGCTGAACAGGGACTCCGCCTTCGCCGGCGAAGGCGGTTTTTTAAAACCTACATTTCTAATTGGAATTAGCCGCGCGGGCGGCGCAAATCTGTATCTAGCTAATGTGATGTGATCATCCGGATCGGTTTAAGGCGTGGCGTACCTGTGTAAATATGTCGCGACTAGGCCTTACGATGGCCTAGCAAACTTCCGGACTGCACTAAGGAGTCCGGCGTTTTCTATAATTATTCCCAACTTAGCGTCAACACTGTCAGCCGCACTGTACGAGTGTTTAAACGCTAGCAGGGCGTCGATGTCTACAGCGTCTATGACACTGAGGGCTAGGTGCACCGCACTGCGGACTTCGCTGGCGTGAGCCGTAAGCGTCGTCGCAGTGGCGGGGGGAAGGGGCATCTGAGGGCCGGGTTTCCTTATTGGGATATCCATAAGGGAAGGAATAGGTTTTATGGGCTCCGCCGGCAATGGCGGGTTAGTGGGAGGCACTTCCGCCGAATTTTGTGGAGCTTTCCACGGGTTGATAGTGGGAGGGGGGGCTGGGACGTAAGTTTCCTTGGGGGGCGCGGGAGGACGCTTCTCTGCACCGGACCTTGGCACGCGCTTGCTTCCCTTTCCGCTCGTCTTGGGGGCCCTAGGGCAGCCGCGATAACTCGCGGGGTGGCCCTGTTGCCCGCAAAGCACGCAGGAAGGCGGCTCGGCGCATGGCAGTGTCCGTGTGCAGTCGGCGGTCCCGTGATCACCTAGGCACTTAACGCAACGCGCACGCGCAAAACAATTACGCGCCGCGTGCCCGTACAACTGACAGCGGTGACACTGTCTGGTGTATGAGTGCTTGATAGGTGTTTCCACCTTGAGCCCAGAGAGTTTACAACACTCACTGAGGTTGAAAATCTTTTTGCCGCGCGCTGAAAGCTCTAGGACGACAAGAACCATGTCGTATTCCTGCTTTGAGCTGCGGTGTAACATTCGGAATACCTCTTTCACGGGGTATCCCTGATTTAATAGATCCGATTGAACGGTAGAAGAGTCGATCTCCTTGGGGATGCCTCGGATCACGACTCTAAGGACTCGTTCCTCGGGAAGAGGGAACGTGTGGCCTCCTATGCCTTCTGAGCGAAGGTACGAGGTTAAAAAAACGGTGGTGGGCAGGGTCGTACACTTGCACGCAGATGTTGTCGCGCAGTGTTTTCGCCTTGTATGTCATGGACTTTTTGTCCATCAAGGCGGACAGAGAGGGCCAAATGCTTTTGTCCCTGACGTAAACTGGGGGAGGGGCTTTAATGCGATCTTGTGTCGCGGGCTTGGGATACGGGGCGGGAGATGGCGCGGTGTTCGAACCCGCAGCCTGCTGGGAAGCTGGGTGCGTGTTCCGTTTAGGAGGAGGGTCGAGAGGGGTGTTGGGAGCACGCCTCTTCTTGTTTTTTCGGTTTTGTACGGTCTTGAAACCGTCGGAATCGGAGTCAGTGTCTGAAGACGCTGCGGACTGACATGACATGGCGACTGAGCGCCCGGCCTCTGATTGGTCGTCGTCACTGTCGAGAGTTCTTTTAGATTTACGCGATTCCCTGCCGGAGGGAATTTCGGGGATTGAAGGGCACGGGGCCTGCGCGGAGGCCGCAGAGGGTTCGGTTATTTGGGTCTTCGCGGGGACCAACAATTCAAGATTATTGCGCGAGGCCTGCGCGGGGGCCGGGGGGAGGGCGTCGCGCGCGAGGAGTGCTTGCGCGGAAGCGTATGCAGGTCCGAGCTGCATAGGTTCTGGCTCTGGCTCTGGGGTCGGGGAACGCGGGGGAGACGGCGACCGTGATCCCAGGGGAGACCGGCTGTTCCAAAGGCGGACAGTCGCCGGGTGTCGTCGCTGCACGAAGACGTAGAACCGCCTGTAGTGCCGCGCGATCTCGGCGTTGAGGTCTTCTACCTCACTGTCGTCTTCCGCTGCATAGTCGTAGTCGGGAGGGCGTTCGGTGTCCGCCATCTGCGAAGCTTAAGGCCCGCAGCTTGGCAGTGTGTACCTAAACCTACGTGTGAGTACCTAAGCTATGTATTCCCTAGGTGTAAAGTCTTCGCTGGTGATAGCGGACGAGACTTTTAGTGTCGCTGACCTAACCAGCCCGTGGGGGGGTCGTGATGGCTGAACCCCCACGGATGTGCGACTGGGACCCGTCCAACAGTGGACCCTGTGCGTGCAGACGGTGGCTAGAGCGCAGTTGGAGTACCTACGCTCCGTGGCAATGCCTACTGAGAGGCTCCGCCCACACACAGGGACTTGATGGAAGCAGGCGAGGTTAACGCGCCTTGAAAAAGGCACGGGTGCTGCCCTCGAACAACACTCCCGCCTAAGCGTTAATCGATCCCAACCGTTTGGCACCGTTAGGTGGTTGGAAAATCGACCGCAGGTAAACCCGCGTTAATCATAAACTGCAGTCCTTCACTGCTGCTCGGATGCCGCTCGAACGCCAGGAACCTGGCAGACGGGGAGACCTCGGTGCAGCTTGCGTCGGGCTAGAATAAAAAATTCAGAGTTGATAACCACCCAGCGCTTTAGCACTGAACAATTGAACACGCCACTCGACAAGTCAAGTAGCGGGAGCAACTGCGCAACACAACCGCACTGGACGGCTGTCGGACCCGGAATGCGTCCGCAAGCCGATTGTGACCGTTATTTATAGACACAGAATTTTAGGCGCCCTCCATGCAGTACGCATGTGAATCGTGTGTGTAGGGGGGGGGGGGGGTTTGATCCAGGGATTTGATTGTGGGGGGTGTTGTTTGGTATTTTCGTTCCTTTTTGTTTGCGTGTTCATTGCGAAATATAATTTATGATATTATGATTATCTTTTCTTTTCCTTTTTTATGAAACTAAACTTCAGTTGATTATATTATATTAATTAAAAATTAAGCATTGATATTATTCATCAGAATCATATTGCGGCCCTGAAAAGGGCCTTTTGTTTAAGTGTAAACACATGTATATATTATTAAATTATATATACACATATACATTACTTATTTATTTTAGGCACGTTCGCCGCGGATGCGTCTCGCCAGCTGGATGTCCTTGGGCATGATGGTCACCCGCTTCGCGTGAATGGCGCACAGGTTGGTGTCTTCGAACAGACCCACCAGATAAGCCTCGCTCGCCTCCTGCAGCGCCATCACGGCGGAGCTCTGGAACCTCAGGTCGGTCTTGAAGTCCTGCGCGATCTCCCTCACGAGACGCTGGAACGGCAACTTGCGGATCAGGAGCTCGGTACTCTTCTGGTAGCGACGGATCTCACGGAGGGCGACTGTGCCGGGCCTGTAACGGTGGGGCTTCTTCACGCCGCCGGTGGCCGGTGCGCTCTTGCGGGCCGCCTTCGTGGCGAGCTGCTTCCGCGGCGCCTTACCACCGGTGGACTTGCGGGCTGTCTGCTTGGTACGTGCCATTGTGATTGTTACTTTTTTTAATAATTGGTTTACACACGTCCGACGCGTATCAACTGTGGAACACGAATGAAATATTTTTAACTCGTGTGATGTTCTAGGCTCGCCCCGCGAGGGGCGAGCTCTGCCATTCCGGGGCGTTAGCCCCCCTCTGGCGGAAGATACCGCGTCCTGCCGATGCAGGACGGTCACTGGGTCGGGCCAATGGCCCTCGGTTCTTGCTGCGGTGCGACGAGCGGCGAATTGGCGGTCTTGACAGAAGACGGCCATCCAGCGACGACTGCGTCGTATCGAGCGGTTTTTTTTTTTAATTTTTTTTTTTTTTTTTTTTTTTTTTTTTTTTTTTTTTTTTTTTTTTTTTTTTTTATTTATTTATTTTTTTTTTTTATGTTCTTAGTGTTGGGCCGGAGAGTGTCTGGCTCGACTCGGCCCTGGTGTCATGTCCTGGTGGTGGGGGCCGAAGAGTATTCTCGAATTCGACCCCTGATGTCATCTCCGGCGGGGTGGGAAGAGCCGCGGCTCGCGGTCAAGCCTGCCAGGTTGGACCCCCGTCTACACGGGGGAGGCCCAGCAGAGCGACCTGCGGACGATGCCGCGGCGGTTCCCGCCCTGATGTCACTCCTGGTTCGTCGTATCCGCGGAGAGGAGCTCACGCGGATACGGGCGTCGTTGGTCCGGGGGTCTAGAGTGCCATGGTGCGAGGTGCTGGAGATGTGGGAAGCGGGATGTGTCCGCCTTCTCAAACAGCCCTCTCGACAGCCTTGCGACGAACTCGTCGATGTCCTCTATGCGGCAGTCACGTGCGATGGTGTTATTTTTCACGTAGCGCGGCGCATTCACCGCTCGGCGGAGCGCTATGCTCTGGACGCAGCGCAGTTTTTGGCGGTTCGACTCCGAGATGAGTGCGAACCACGCTGGCGCGGCGTACGTGAGGTGTGGGCGGACGTAGAGCTTGTAGATGCTCAGCTTGGCGCGCAGCGGGAGGTTTCCCGCTATGATGGGGCGCAGCCTGCTGAGCACCCACTTTGCCCGCGCTGTGGCCGTCGTGACATGCTGCGACATGGTGAGCCGTCGGTCGATCTTGACTCCCAGGTATGTGACTGTTTTCTTCCAGGGTATGTTCTGACCCAGAAACCGTAGTTGGGGGGGCTTCTGCGTCTTGGTCCCTAATACGATCGCCTGGGTCTTCCCGGGGTTTGCCCGTAGTCTCCATTTATCCAGCCATTCAGGGAGTAGGTCGAGTGTGCGCTGGACTTTGGTGGCAGCGTGTTTGGGTGATATGGAGGTGGCCAGGTACGCCGTGTCGTCGGCGTAGAGCGCGATCGAGCATCCCTCATCGCAGGGGATGTCATCGGTGTAGAGGGCGTACAAGGCCGGTGACAACACGCTGCCTTGTGGAACTCCCGCCGTGATATCCCGTAGGTTTGACGCCTCCTTGCCTATTGCCACTGTAAAGCGGCGGTGTTCGAGGAAGGAGCGAAGCACTGCTACGATGCGGCGGGGGAGTGGAGACTCTGCGAGCTTCAGCACCAGGCCTGCGTGCCATACGCGATCGAAGGCCTTTTCCATATCCAGCATGACAGCGACCGCCGCCTCTTTCTTGTTTAGGGCATATTTTTAACCGGGAGAATTCAATTTATATAAAAATTCGGCGACGTTCGGGAGGGTGGTCGGGTGTGTCAATCGTCTCATATATACACACAGTCAAACGACATGTGCCTTATTTTTTTGTTTTTTAAATTTTGTGTATATATATATATATATATATACATTCATTCATTCATACATACATACATATGCAGCATGTAGGGTAATTGTTATCATATTTATTACATTTGTTCTAAAAAAAATGCGTCGAGAGTTTTTATTTATTAACATTGCAATGTCGTTATATATTATTAATAATTGGGAATGATATTGTGGCCCTGAAAAGGGCCGTTTGGTCGGTAGTAGGTATAGATTGAGTGATTGTGATTGCTTGTAATGACATTACAGCACCACCACAACAACACCACGTCGTGACGCTCCTCCTCCTCACTTGGAGCTGGTGTACTTGGTCACGGCCTTGGTGCCCTCGCTGACGGCGTGCTTCGCCAGCTCTCCGGGCAGCAGGAGTCTCACGGAGGTCTGCACCTCGCGGGACGTGATCGTCGAACGCTTGTTGTAGTGGGCGAGGCGGGACGCCTCCGCCGCGATCCTCTCGAAGATGTCGTTCACGAACGAGTTCATGATGGACATTGCCTTCGACGATATACCGGTGTCGGGGTGCACCTGCTTGAGCACCTTGTAGATGTAGATGGCGTAGCTCTCCTTCCTCTTGTGCTTCTTCTTTTTCTTGTCTGACTTGGAGATGTTCTTCTGCGCCTTGCCGGACTTCTTGGCCGCCTTACCGCTGGTTTTCGGTGGCATAGCGGCGGTCGGTCAACGATATGTCTTAACACACACACACAATGTAGACAACAACAACAACAACAATACTGTTATTGTTCGAACGTCGCGGAATGCCGTCTTAACGTGATATGTAAAAATTTTTTTTTTTTTTTTTTTTTTTTTTTTTTTTTTTTTGGAGTGGGATCTCGCTGTTAGCCGTGAGGCCTTTACAGCTCAGCTCGGGCTGGTTGGCGAGCGGGAGCTCGGCCGAGACTTAAAACTAAATAAAATGCCTTGACTAGCACAAGGGCGTCTCCTGTGAGACTCGAACCTCGGCTTGGGCCGTCAGGGCTGGGGACTGACCTGAAGGGCCTTATCTGGAACTCACAAAGTGTGAGCGAAGCTGAACAGGGACTCCGCCTTCGCCGGCGAAGGCGGTTTTTAAAACCTACATTTCTAATTGGAATTAGCCGCGCGGGCGGCGCAAATCTGTATCTAGCTAATGTGATGTGATCATCCGGATCGGTTTAAGGCGTGGCGTGCCTGTGTTAATATGTCGCGACTAGGCCTTACGATGGCCTAGCAAACTTCCGGACTGCACTAAGGAGTCCGGCGTTTTCTATAATTACTCCCAACTTAGCGTCAACACTGTCAGCCGCACTGTACGAGTGTTTAAACGCTAGCAGGGCGTCGATGTCTACAGCGTCTATGACACTGAGGGCTAGGTGCACCGCACTGCGGACTTCGCTGGCGTGAGCCGTAAGCGTCGTCGCAGTGGCGGGGGGAAGGGGCATCTGAGGGCCGGGTTTCCTTATTGGGATATCCATAAGGGAAGGAATAGGTATTATGGGCTCCGCCGGGAATGGCGGGTTAGTGGGAGGCACTTCCGCCGAATTTTGTGGAGCTTTCCACGGGTTGATAGTGGGAGGGGGGGCTGGGACGTAAGTTTCCTTGGGGGGCGCGGGAGGACGCTTCTCTGCACCGGACCTTGGCACGCGCTTGCTTCCCTTTCCGCTCGCCTTGGGGGCCCTAGGGCAGCCGCGATAACTCGCGGGGTGGCCCTGTTGCCCGCAAAGCACGCAGGAAGGCGGCTCGGCGCATGGCAGTGTCCGTGTGCAGTCGGCGGTCCCGTGATCGCCTAGGCACTTAACGCAACGCGCACGCGCAAAACAATTGCGCGCCGCGTGCCCGTACAACTGACAGCGGTGACACTGTCTGGTGTATGAGTGCTTGATAGGTGTTTCCACCTTGAGCCCAGAGAGTTTACAACACTCACTGAGGTTGAAAATCTTTTTGCCGCGCGCTGAAAGCTCTAGGACGACAAGAACCATGTCGTATTCCTGCTTTGAGCTGCGGTGTAACATTCGGAATACCTCCTTCACGGGGTATCCCTGATTTAATAGATCCGATTGAACGGTAGAAGAGTCGATCTCCTTGGGGATGCCTCGGATCACGACTCTAAGGACTCGTTCCTCGGGAAGAGGGAACGTGTGGCCTCCTATGCCTTCTGAGCGAAGGTACGAGGTTAAAAAACGGTGGTGGGCAGGGTCGTACACTTGCACGCAGATGTTGTCGCGCAGTGTTTTCGCCTTGTATGTCATGGACTTTTTGTCCATCAAGGCGGACAGAGAGGGCCAAATGCTTTTGTCCCTGACGTAAACTGGGGGAGGGGCTTTAATGCGATCTTGTGTCGCGGGCTTGGGATACGGGGCGGGAGATGGCGCGGTGTTCGAACCCGCAGCCTGCTGGGAAGCTGGGTGCGTGTTCCGTTTAGGAGGAGGGTCGAGAGGGGTGTTGGGAGCACGCCTCTTCTTGTTTTTTCGGTTTTGTACGGTCTTGAAACCGTCGGAATCGGAGTCAGTGTCTGAAGACGCTGCGGACTGACATGACATGGCGACTGAGCGCCCGGCCTCTGATTGGTCGTCGTCACTGTCGAGAGTTCTTTTAGATTTACGCGATTCCCTGCCGGAGGGAATTTCGGGGATTGAAGGGCACGGGGCCTGCGCGGAGGCCGCAGAGGGTTCGGTTATTTGGGTCTTCGCGGGGACCAACAATTCAAGATTATTGCGCGAGGCCTGCGCGGGGGCCGGGGGGAGGGCGTCGCGCGCGAGGAGTGCTTGCGCGGAAGCGTATGCAGGTCCGAGCTGCATAGGTTCTGGCTCTGGCTCTGGGGTCGGGGAACGCGGGGGAGACGGCGACCGTGATCCCAGGGGAGACCGGCTGTTCCAAAGGCGGACAGTCGCCGGGTGTCGTCGCTGCACGAAGACGTAGAACCGCCTGTAGTGCCGCGCGATCTCGGCGTTGAGGTCTTCTACCTCACTGTCGTCTTCCGCTGCATAGTCGTAGTCGGGAGGGCGTTCGGTGTCCGCCATCTGCGAAGCTTAAGGCCCGCAGCTTGGCAGTGTGTACCTAAACCTACGTGTGAGTACCTAAGCTATGTATTCCCTAGGTGTAAAGTCTTCGCTGGTGATAGCGGACGAGACTTTTAGTGTCGCTGACCTAACCAGCCCGTGGGGGGGTCGTGATGGCTGAACCCCCACGGATGTGCGACTGGGACCCGTCCAACAGTGGACCCTGTGCGTGCAGACGGTGGCTAGAGCGCAGTTGGAGTACCTACGCTCCGTGGCAATGCCTACTGAGAGGCTCCGCCCACACACAGGGACTTGATGGAAGCAGGCGAGGTTAACGCGCCTTGAAAAAGGCACGGGTGCTGCCCTCGAACAACACTCCCGCCTAAGCGTTAATCGATCCCAACCGTTTGGCACCGTTAGGTGGTTGGAAAATCGACCGCAGGTAAACCCGCGTTAATCATAAACTGCAGTCCTTCACTGCTGCTCGGATGCCGCTCGAACGCCAGGAACCTGGCAGACGGGGAGACCTCGGTGCAGCTTGCGTCGGGCTAGAATAAAAAATTCAGAGTTGATAACCACCCAGCGCTTTAGCACTGAACAATTGAACACGCCACTCGACAAGTCAAGTAGCGGGAGCAACTGCGCAACACAACCGCACTGGACGGCTGTCGGACCCGGAATGCGTCCGCAAGCCGATTGTGACCGTTATTTATAGACACAGAATTTTAGGCGCCCTCCATGCAGTACGCATGTGAATCGTGTGTGTAGGGGGGGGGGGGGGTTTGATCCAGGGATTTGATTGTGGGGGGTGTTGTTTGGTATTTTCGTTCCTTTTTGTTTGCGTGTTCATTGCGAAATATAATTTATGATATTATGATTATCTTTTCTTTTCCTTTTTTATGAAACTAAACTTCAGTTGATTATATTATATTAATTAAAAATTAAGCATTGATATTATTCATCAGAATCATATTGCGGCCCTGAAAAGGGCCTTTTGTTTAAGTGTAAACACATGTATATATTATTAAATTATATATACACATATACATTACTTATTTATTTTAGGCACGTTCGCCGCGGATGCGTCTCGCCAGCTGGATGTCCTTGGGCATGATGGTCACCCGCTTCGCGTGAATGGCGCACAGGTTGGTGTCTTCGAACAGACCCACCAGATAAGCCTCGCTCGCCTCCTGCAGCGCCATCACGGCGGAGCTCTGGAACCTCAGGTCGGTCTTGAAGTCCTGCGCGATCTCCCTCACGAGACGCTGGAACGGCAACTTGCGGATCAGGAGCTCGGTACTCTTCTGGTAGCGACGGATCTCACGGAGGGCGACTGTGCCGGGCCTGTAACGGTGGGGCTTCTTCACGCCGCCGGTGGCCGGTGCGCTCTTGCGGGCCGCCTTCGTGGCGAGCTGCTTCCGCGGCGCCTTACCACCGGTGGACTTGCGGGCTGTCTGCTTGGTACGTGCCATTGTGATTGTTACTTTTTTTAATAATTGGTTTACACACGTCCGACGCGTATCAACTGTGGAACACGAATGAAATATTTTTAACTTTTTTTTTTTTTTTTTTTTGGAGGGGGATCTCGCTGTTGGCCAGGAGGCCTTTACAGCTCAGCTCGGGCTGGTTGGCGAGCTTAGCTCAGCCGTGACAAATTTGGTTTGCCGTGACTTGCGCAAGGGCGTCTCCTGTGAGACTCGGACCTCGGCTTGGGCTGTCACGGGGGGGACTAGCCTGAGGGGCTGGACGGAAGCTCACTGTAGGAGTGAGCGACACTTGAAACAAGGGACCACGCCTTCGCCGGCGAAGGCGGTTTTTAACCCTAGCTCTCCTATCTGATTGTTTGGCCGCGCGGGCGGCATCTAGTGTGTTATTAGCTACAGTAATGGGATCGTCCGGATCCATTAGGGCGTGTCGAGGCCTTTTTTGTCTATTTTTGTACTGTGTCTTGCGTACCGGGTACGACGTGTATTTGCGCACTAAGGGGTTGGGATGGTTTTTAGCCTTGTCAAAGTAGCGGGTCGACGCTTCCTTCATCCATTGGGCTATGGTAGGGAGTTCTAGGTCGTAGTGGAGGTCTACGTTTCTCACATACATGGGCGCTCCAGTTGCTATTCTAATGAACCGCATTTGGATTGCTTGCAGTTTGTGGATGTTGGTGGGAGCGCAATGCGCGAAAACTACGCTTGCGTAGGTCATGCATGGACGGACACATGCTTTGTACAGGGTAACCTTGTGTCTGAGCGACATTTGGCTCCTTTTGTTGAGAAGGAAGTGGAGTCGGGACAGGACGAACGCGGCCTTATTCCGAACTGCGGTAGTGTGCTTGTTGAACGACAAGCCTCTGTCTAATGTGACACCTAGGTATTTAATCGTCTTGCGCCACGGGATGGTTTTACCAAATAGAGTTAGCTCTTTCGGTTCTTGATAGTATTGATTTTCCCGGTTATTGCGAGTGAAGATGATCGCACCGCTTTTCTCCGGGTTAATATGAATACCCCATTTCCGAAACCATTCCCCTAGGGTGGTGGCTGCGGATTGGAGTCGGTCTACGATGACCCGCCTGTCTCTGTTGGAATTATTTTTAACCGGGAGAATTCAATTTATATAAAAATTCGGCGACGTTCGGGAGGGTGGTCGGGTGTGTCAATCGTCTCATATATACACACAGTCAAACGACATGTGCCTTATTTTTTTGTTTTTTAAATTTTGTGTATATATATATATATATATATATATACATTCATTCATTCATACATACATACATATGCAGCATGTAGGGTAATTGTTATCATATTTATTACATTTGTTCTAAAAAAAATGCGTCGAGAGTTTTTATTTATTAACATTGCAATGTCGTTATATATTATTAATAATTGGGAATGATATTGTGGCCCTGAAAAGGGCCGTTTGGTCGGTAGTAGGTATAGATTGAGTGATTGTGATTGCTTGTAATGACATTACAGCACCACCACAACAACACCACGTCGTGACGCTCCTCCTCCTCACTTGGAGCTGGTGTACTTGGTCACGGCCTTGGTGCCCTCGCTGACGGCGTGCTTCGCCAGCTCTCCGGGCAGCAGGAGTCTCACGGAGGTCTGCACCTCGCGGGACGTGATCGTCGAACGCTTGTTGTAGTGGGCGAGGCGGGACGCCTCCGCCGCGATCCTCTCGAAGATGTCGTTCACGAACGAGTTCATGATGGACATTGCCTTCGACGATATACCGGTGTCGGGGTGCACCTGCTTGAGCACCTTGTAGATGTAGATGGCGTAGCTCTCCTTCCTCTTGTGCTTCTTCTTTTTCTTGTCTGACTTGGAGATGTTCTTCTGCGCCTTGCCGGACTTCTTGGCCGCCTTACCGCTGGTTTTCGGTGGCATAGCGGCGGTCGGTCAACGATATGTCTTAACACACACACACAATGTAGACAACAACAACAACAACAATACTGTTATTGTTCGAACGTCGCGGAATGCCGTCTTAACGTGATATGTAAAAATTTTCAGCGAGATTCCGATTCACTTCACTTTTGACGCGCGATCGCGGTCCCCGCGGTTTGACACGGTGCGCGATCGGCACCGACCAATGAACGAAAAGTCACTAATCACCATCGCCATCGCATAGAAAATGGGAATAATAATAATAATATTAGCTGGTTAGGTTAGGTTAGGTTAGCTGGTTAGGTTAGGTTAGCTGGTTAGGTTAGGTTAGCTAGTTAGGTTAGGTTAGCTGGTTAGGTTAGGTTAGCTAGTTAGGTTAGGTTAGCTGGTTAGGTTAGGTTAGGTTAGGTTAGGTTAGCTGGTTAGGTTAGGTTAGCTAGTTAGGTTAGGTTAGGTTAGGTTAGGTTAGGTTAGGTTAGCTGGTTAGGTTAGGTTAGGTTAGGTTAGGTTAGGTTAGGTTAATGATATACATATTTTGAATACAGGAACCTAACCTGGTTATGTATATTTTTTACTTGATTAATGAGAGCGCGCGCGCGTTTATTGTACGTAATAAAAAAAAAAAAAAAAATATATATATATATATATATATGTGTGTGTGTGTGTGTGTGTGTGTGTTACTAATCAATGAATATTAAATCTTTAAATGTCTTGGGATGGCGCGTTTTTCGACGACGTGCAGGATTATCATTTATTTATTTATTTGAATCATCTAGCACGCGTGTGTTGAATATTACGACGACGTGTCTCACACATAATTGCGCACAGAAAAAAAAATATATACACATAAAATATGGTTCACCGAATCGTATTGCGGCCCTGAAAAGGGCCTTTTGGTAGGTCACATCATTGACAACAATTGTTGAATGATAAATAATAATCATTATTTATGTCTTCTTCTCGGTCTTCTTGGGCAGAAGGACCGCCTGGATGTTCGGCAGCACACCTCCCTGAGCGATAGTCACGCCGGAGAGCAGCTTGTTCAGCTCCTCGTCGTTGCGTATCGCCAACTGCAAGTGACGCGGTATGATTCTGGTTTTTTTGTTGTCGCGCGCCGCGTTGCCGGCCAGCTCGAGCACTTCGGCGGCGAGGTACTCCATGACGGCGGCGAGGTACACAGGCGCGCCGGCGCCCACCCTCTCCGCGTAGTTGCCCTTTCTTAGCAGCCTGTGGATACGACCGACGGGGAACTGGAGACCAGCGCGGTTGGATCGCGACTTTGCCTTTCCCTTGACCTTACCGCCCTTGCCACGTCCGGACATTGTGTTTGTTTGTTATTGAAGAGATGCACACACACACACTAATATCGCCACTTGACAGGCGATCACAGCAGTAGAGGACCTAATATATTTATATTTTTTTTTCAAATTTGCGTTAGTACCTATATAAATTTATGGTGTTCATTACAGCGATCGGGATCGACAAGAAGCGAGAACCGTGTCAATTGTACGACACTCACATCACCACCGCCATTGGCCGGCCACTCCGAGGGGGGGCGGGGCATGCTGAGTTCGTACGTAAAAAATACAACATATTAAAAATAATATATATTTTATATGGGTAGTCTGAATATGCTCTGCGATTTCGGTGTAACTTCTTTTTCGAGACAAAATTATAACATATTAATTTCGTGCATAACATGCAATTAAATAATAATAATAAGTAAGACCGACTGACTTGACTGACCTGTTTACCAGATACGATACATAATACGAGTATATAATATTATTTCTTTTTTTTATTTAATATTTATATTGTCGTGCAATCGTTGTTATAATAATAATAATAATGATGATCATAGATGTTTATTCATTTTATTCATTCAATCGAAAGATTGTGTTGGAACTTTTTCGTATTTGTCAGAAGGATTTTTTAGCCCTGAAAAGGGCTGTTTGGCGTGCCTGAGCAATCATCACATCACCGACAGCGTAATCATCACGCTCGCTCGCGTACGCGGATGACTCCTTCTTTTTCTTCATCGTCATCGTCGTCGTCGTCGTCGTCGTCGTCGTCGTCGATGTCAACAACTTGACTAACACGCACACGACGCACTGTGACAGTCCGATCATCCGCTGGAAGCTGAGCGGCGCGTTGGAACGTGTTGAGAGTCGACGATTGGCGCACTCACTTCTTGGAGGCGGCCGACGCCTTTTTCGCGGCGGCGGCCTTCGACTTGGGCGCAGCGGCGACGGCCTTCTTCGGCTTCGGCGCCTTGGGTTTCTTAGTCGGCGGCTTTGCGCTCCTCTTGGCTTTGGACGCGGCGGCGGTGGCGGAAGCGACTTTGCCGACCGATCCGCGCACCTTCTTCGACGCCGCGGCTGTCTTCTTCTTGGCCGCTGCGGCGGCCGCGGCTGCGACGGCCGCCGCCTTCTTGTCTTTGGCAACGGCGCCCCTCGCTTTGGCCGGAGAGGACGCCGTCTCGGCGGCGGCTGCGGCAGCAGCAGCGGCGGCGGCGGCGGCGGCGGCCTTCTTGCTCCTGGCTCCCGCGTTCGCGACAGTCTTCTTGGCCGGCGCTGCGGCGGCGGCGGGTTTCTTCGCCGATTTCGCGGCCGCCCCGCGACCCGTCGACGAAGACGTGGCGGCGGCGGCGGCGGCGGCGGCCGTCGCCTTCTTGGCGGCGGCGCCCGCACCACCCGCTGACTTGCTGTCTATCTTGAACGAACCGGAGGCGCCCTTGCCCTTGGTCTGTATCAGGGTGCCGGTGGCGACGGCGCGCTTCAGGTACTTCCTGATGAACGGCGCCAACCTCTCGGCGTCGAGGCTGTAGTTGGAAGCGATGTACTTCTTGATCGCCTGCAGGGAGGAGCCGCTCCTCTCCTTCAGCTCCTTGATAGCGGTGTTCACCATGTCGGCGGTCTTCGGGTGCGCCGGTCTCGCTTTGGTGGTTGTTTTCTTCGCTGCTGCTGCTGCTTTTGGTGCCTTCTTCGCGGGTGTCGCTGGCGCCGGTGTCTCGGATGCTACCGCTGTGTCGGCCATTGTTTGTGAGTTTGAGTTTTTTTTTTAAATTAATTAATTAATTACTTAAACGATCGATCGAACAACAATCGACGAGATTGGGTTTCGGTTGAGCCGGGCGCGGCGCCAGTGTGCACCGCCTGAACGAATCATTATACCGCGACGAGAGCTTCGTCGCGTATACGAGTTTCCACGCACTCGACGTGGAAACTTTTCACTTGCACGCCCCGGTTCGTTAGCGTTTTTCGGCCGGTTGGGTCGCGGCAGCGGGTGCCGCGGTGTCGCGAGGCTCGCCTTTATGACTGGGGCGAACGTTGGCCGCCGTCGGCGTGGAGCCGGGAGCCGCGGCGGGCGCGCCGGCGGCGTTTGAAGTTTGTTATTGGCGGCGGGCGCGCGGAGCCGCATCTCGGAAACGGCCGTTGGAGCGGCATCGGGGCGGCGGCGGCGCGACGCCGCCGAGGGAGGAGGCGGCCGAGGGTCCGCCGCGCGGCGGTGGCGGCTCGCGGGCGGCGCGGGTCCCGTTCGGATGGGGTTTAGGGGCGCGATGCCGCGCGCGTTGTAGAACAGAACGCAGCAGCGCGGCGGGCGCGGTGTGCAGGCAGGCAGGCGGCTTCCGCGGCTCCGCAACTTTGAAACACCAAGACAACAAACATATTACAATAGCGAATGGAAAGAGGAACAAAAATAGGAAAAACAATAAACTCTCACACCAGACTGGAGAGAGAGAGAGAAACAGAGTTGACGCAACGCAACACACAACGTAGTTGTGTAGTGTTATTTACAGTTACATTACAGACTTAATTAATCAATGACACAATGCAGTAGGCAATATTGTGCCAAAGTTGAAAGCAAAGTTCATTCCATACATACGAGAAAATCCAACTAACTTTCGTAGGTTAGCCTTACAACGTTAGCTACGTACTACTACGTACTACTACGTACTACTACTGCTACGTAGCGAGTTCGAGAAAAATGTAACTTACTACAAGTAGTTTCGTTTGCGATATTCAATGTAAAACCTATATGATATATACTACGCGAGGGGTGTAACAACACACAAACAGCACATAAGTTTTATTGTGCAAGTGCTGCTGTTATTATACTTAATTTCATTAATCCGTAATAAGGTTCAGGTATTTTATTAATAATATGAGTGTCATTAAAATAACGGTAAACGATTCATTCTAATTAGTATCGTGCGAGAGAGATGTGTGCGGCCCTGAAAAGGGCCTTTTGTTTGTTGGATCGATTTCAATTCTTCCGTGTGGGGAGAAGAGAAGAGAAGCGAAACGCAGCGCCTTAACCGCCGAAACCGTAGAGCGTGCGGCCCTGGCGCTTCAGAGCGTACACCACGTCCATCGCGGTGACCGTCTTCCTCTTGGCGTGCTCGGTGTATGTGACCGCGTCGCGGATCACGTTCTCGAGGAACACCTTGAGAACACCGCGGGTCTCCTCGTATATCAGACCGGAGATACGTTTCACGCCGCCCCTGCGCGCCAGACGACGGATCGCCGGCTTGGTGATACCCTGGATGTTGTCACGGAGCACCTTCCTGTGACGTTTCGCGCCACCTTTTCCCAATCCCTTTCCCCCCTTACCGCGGCCGGTCATCGTGCAATACGTTCAACACACACACACGAAAGATTAAAGATACAACTACGTGCTTCCCGTACGACGTTTCGTTTGCGAATGCGTCCGCAAGCTTTTTTTTTTTTTTTTTGTGGAGTGGGATCTCGCTGTTGGCCGTGAGGCCTTTACAGCTCAGCTCGGGCTGGTTGGCGAGCGGGAGCTCGGCCGAGACTTAAAACTAAATAAAATGCCTTGACTAGCACAAGGGCGTCTCCTGTGAGACTCGAACCTCGGCTTGGGCCGTCAGGGCTGGGGACTGACCTGAAGGGCCTTATCAGGAACTCACAAAGTGTGAGCGAAGCTGAACAGGGACTCCGCCTTCGCCGGCGAAGGCGGTTTTTTAAAACCTACATTTCTAATTGGAATTAGCCGCGCGGGCGGCGCAAATCTGTATCTAGCTAATGTGATGTGATCATCCGGATCGGTTTAAGGCGTGGCGTACCTGTGTAAATATGTCGCGACTAGGCCTTACGATGGCCTAGCAAACTTCCGGACTGCACTAAGGAGTCCGGCGTTTTCTATAATTATTCCCAACTTAGCGTCAACACTGTCAGCCGCACTGTACGAGTGTTTAAACGCTAGCAGGGCGTCGATGTCTACAGCGTCTATGACACTGAGGGCTAGGTGCACCGCACTGCGGACTTCGCTGGCGTGAGCCGTAAGCGTCGTCGCAGTGGCGGGGGGAAGGGGCATCTGAGGGCCGGGTTTCCTTATTGGGATATCCATAAGGGAAGGAATAGGTTTTATGGGCTCCGCCGGCAATGGCGGGTTAGTGGGAGGCACTTCCGCCGAATTTTGTGGAGCTTTCCACGGGTTGATAGTGGGAGGGGGGGCTGGGACGTAAGTTTCCTTGGGGGGCGCGGGAGGACGCTTCTCTGCACCGGACCTTGGCACGCGCTTGCTTCCCTTTCCGCTCGTCTTGGGGGCCCTAGGGCAGCCGCGATAACTCGCGGGGTGGCCCTGTTGCCCGCAAAGCACGCAGGAAGGCGGCTCGGCGCATGGCAGTGTCCGTGTGCAGTCGGCGGTCCCGTGATCACCTAGGCACTTAACGCAACGCGCACGCGCAAAACAATTACGCGCCGCGTGCCCGTACAACTGACAGCGGTGACACTGTCTGGTGTATGAGTGCTTGATAGGTGTTTCCACCTTGAGCCCAGAGAGTTTACAACACTCACTGAGGTTGAAAATCTTTTTGCCGCGCGCTGAAAGCTCTAGGACGACAAGAACCATGTCGTATTCCTGCTTTGAGCTGCGGTGTAACATTCGGAATACCTCTTTCACGGGGTATCCCTGATTTAATAGATCCGATTGAACGGTAGAAGAGTCGATCTCCTTGGGGATGCCTCGGATCACGACTCTAAGGACTCGTTCCTCGGGAAGAGGGAACGTGTGGCCTCCTATGCCTTCTGAGCGAAGGTACGAGGTTAAAAAAACGGTGGTGGGCAGGGTCGTACACTTGCACGCAGATGTTGTCGCGCAGTGTTTTCGCCTTGTATGTCATGGACTTTTTGTCCATCAAGGCGGACAGAGAGGGCCAAATGCTTTTGTCCCTGACGTAAACTGGGGGAGGGGCTTTAATGCGATCTTGTGTCGCGGGCTTGGGATACGGGGCGGGAGATGGCGCGGTGTTCGAACCCGCAGCCTGCTGGGAAGCTGGGTGCGTGTTCCGTTTAGGAGGAGGGTCGAGAGGGGTGTTGGGAGCACGCCTCTTCTTGTTTTTTCGGTTTTGTACGGTCTTGAAACCGTCGGAATCGGAGTCAGTGTCTGAAGACGCTGCGGACTGACATGACATGGCGACTGAGCGCCCGGCCTCTGATTGGTCGTCGTCACTGTCGAGAGTTCTTTTAGATTTACGCGATTCCCTGCCGGAGGGAATTTCGGGGATTGAAGGGCACGGGGCCTGCGCGGAGGCCGCAGAGGGTTCGGTTATTTGGGTCTTCGCGGGGACCAACAATTCAAGATTATTGCGCGAGGCCTGCGCGGGGGCCGGGGGGAGGGCGTCGCGCGCGAGGAGTGCTTGCGCGGAAGCGTATGCAGGTCCGAGCTGCATAGGTTCTGGCTCTGGCTCTGGGGTCGGGGAACGCGGGGGAGACGGCGACCGTGATCCCAGGGGAGACCGGCTGTTCCAAAGGCGGACAGTCGCCGGGTGTCGTCGCTGCACGAAGACGTAGAACCGCCTGTAGTGCCGCGCGATCTCGGCGTTGAGGTCTTCTACCTCACTGTCGTCTTCCGCTGCATAGTCGTAGTCGGGAGGGCGTTCGGTGTCCGCCATCTGCGAAGCTTAAGGCCCGCAGCTTGGCAGTGTGTACCTAAACCTACGTGTGAGTACCTAAGCTATGTATTCCCTAGGTGTAAAGTCTTCGCTGGTGATAGCGGACGAGACTTTTAGTGTCGCTGACCTAACCAGCCCGTGGGGGGGTCGTGATGGCTGAACCCCCACGGATGTGCGACTGGGACCCGTCCAACAGTGGACCCTGTGCGTGCAGACGGTGGCTAGAGCGCAGTTGGAGTACCTACGCTCCGTGGCAATGCCTACTGAGAGGCTCCGCCCACACACAGGGACTTGATGGAAGCAGGCGAGGTTAACGCGCCTTGAAAAAGGCACGGGTGCTGCCCTCGAACAACACTCCCGCCTAAGCGTTAATCGATCCCAACCGTTTGGCACCGTTAGGTGGTTGGAAAATCGACCGCAGGTAAACCCGCGTTAATCATAAACTGCAGTCCTTCACTGCTGCTCGGATGCCGCTCGAACGCCAGGAACCTGGCAGACGGGGAGACCTCGGTGCAGCTTGCGTCGGGCTAGAATAAAAAATTCAGAGTTGATAACCACCCAGCGCTTTAGCACTGAACAATTGAACACGCCACTCGACAAGTCAAGTAGCGGGAGCAACTGCGCAACACAACCGCACTGGACGGCTGTCGGACCCGGAATGCGTCCGCAAGCCGATTGTGACCGTTATTTATAGACACAGAATTTTAGGCGCCCTCCATGCAGTACGCATGTGAATCGTGTGTGTAGGGGGGGGGGGGGGTTTGATCCAGGGATTTGATTGTGGGGGGTGTTGTTTGGTATTTTCGTTCCTTTTTGTTTGCGTGTTCATTGCGAAATATAATTTATGATATTATGATTATCTTTTCTTTTCCTTTTTTATGAAACTAAACTTCAGTTGATTATATTATATTAATTAAAAATTAAGCATTGATATTATTCATCAGAATCATATTGCGGCCCTGAAAAGGGCCTTTTGTTTAAGTGTAAACACATGTATATATTATTAAATTATATATACACATATACATTACTTATTTATTTTAGGCACGTTCGCCGCGGATGCGTCTCGCCAGCTGGATGTCCTTGGGCATGATGGTCACCCGCTTCGCGTGAATGGCGCACAGGTTGGTGTCTTCGAACAGACCCACCAGATAAGCCTCGCTCGCCTCCTGCAGCGCCATCACGGCGGAGCTCTGGAACCTCAGGTCGGTCTTGAAGTCCTGCGCGATCTCCCTCACGAGACGCTGGAACGGCAACTTGCGGATCAGGAGCTCGGTACTCTTCTGGTAGCGACGGATCTCACGGAGGGCGACTGTGCCGGGCCTGTAACGGTGGGGCTTCTTCACGCCGCCGGTGGCCGGTGCGCTCTTGCGGGCCGCCTTCGTGGCGAGCTGCTTCCGCGGCGCCTTACCACCGGTGGACTTGCGGGCTGTCTGCTTGGTACGTGCCATTGTGATTGTTACTTTTTTTAATAATTGGTTTACACACGTCCGACGCGTATCAACTGTGGAACACGAATGAAATATTTTTAACCGGGAGAATTCAATTTATATAAAAATTCGGCGACGTTCGGGAGGGTGGTCGGGTGTGTCAATCGTCTCATATATACACACAGTCAAACGACATGTGCCTTATTTTTTTGTTTTTTAAATTTTGTGTATATATATATATATATATATATATACATTCATTCATTCATACATACATACATATGCAGCATGTAGGGTAATTGTTATCATATTTATTACATTTGTTCTAAAAAAAATGAAATGCGTCGAGAGTTTTTATTTATTAACATTGCAATGTCGTTATATATTATTAATAATTGGGAATGATATTGTGGCCCTGAAA
>OX637283.1:90000-95000 GCA_951799465.1 Leptophobia aripa | reverse complement strand
TGATAGACCAAAATAAACAGAAAAGGCAGTTAGTTTAATCTGTATGTTGTTTATTGAGTGTTGTGAATAAATAAAAATGGACAATTTTCTAAATATAGGTTTAAGAATTAAGTTGATTTTGGTCGATCAATGAGTATTGTATGTGTCTAAATATAAGGTATAAAGGGTTTGATTTTTACTGAGTTTACTGTGACTAGATTATACCTAGGAATAATGTGGTTTGGAAATGAGCTTAAACAAATGAGAAAATAAAATAAATAAAAATGATGATTAACGAAAAATGGACCAAAGTAATTGTGTGAAATAAGTTGAGCAAGTTTTGCTTGAATAAAGAATTGGATTTCTTTTTAATATTTTAGGAGTTTTGTAATTTTAGTCCATTTTTGGTACGTCACTGTAATAAAAAAAAAATAATAAAAAAAAAAATAAAAAAAATAGGCTAAAATATTGTTTTTAAGAAATATCGGTTAAAATAAAGGTGGGCTAGAATTACAAATGAGAATGTATGAGTTGACTTATGGTTTAAACTGACTTATGGTTTAAACATGTAATAACAAAAATGAAAAATAAAAATAAGAATAAGAAAAAATAAATGGCCTAATGATTTGACTTGTGGATTTGTAGAGAAACTAAAGTGAGCTGGATTTAGTGATTCTATGTTCCTAGTAAATTTAAACAAACTCTTTCTGAATTAAACTAGGTTAATGTGAAAAAATACTAATGTGAATATACAATAATAATGTGAATTTAAACAAGTACAATGTTTATTAAGAGTAATGATTTGTCCAAAATAGACTGAAAGGGAAAAAAAAAAAAAAAATATTAATCCCCGGTTAATTGGTTATGAGTCTTTTAAGTGACAGTTGTGGTTAAATAAAGTTTGACATGATAAAGTTATTTGAGGATTTATATACATTAAGTCTATTTTGGTCGGTCATTCTTCGTTGATAAAATTAATATTGACACTATCATTGCAAAAATATGGCTAAAATACTAATTGCGTTAAATGATTCTTATACACAAAGATAAGTTTATTCCAATTGACAAAGAAGTATAGATATCTTTTGGTTGAATGAAATGAGGGGAGAAAAGTAAAAATAAACTATGGCTGTGACGGTAGTGAGATGTGTGGTAGTGTATGGCTTTATATGTGTGTGTGTGTGTGTGTGTTCCTTATGTTATTTAAGAGTATGAAAGTTTGCGCGAATTTAATTCAAACATAATTTATCTTCGACTCTACGCGTGCCCGCATGGCTCGGACTTTGGGACAGGTTGTGCTGTCTGCACGGTGTGTGGTGTCGGTTTTGGTGTTATGTTTTTTGTTGTGGTCCTTGCAGTTAATGCAGGAGGGGGTAGATGTGTCTGGTTCGGTGCAGGAGGAGGTGAAGTGTTCATCTCCGCATTTGGCGCAAGTGGGAATGGTGGCTGGGCACCTACTCTTTGTGTGGCCGAACCCTTGGCATTGGCGACACTGAATGAAGGGTGAGAAGGTGTCGCAATGGACTCTCCGGTGGTCCAAGGCAACCCGTCCTAGGTCGAGGAATTTGCGCCATGCGGTGGGAGTGGTGTTTAAGACTACGTTATAGAGATTATCATTACGATTGTTTCTCTTAAATTTAATACTGAATGTCTCGTTTTTCAGAGAGGGGTTTTGATCTTTTATGGTGGTCAGCAGGTCTTTTTCCTCAAGGGACTTGTCGATTCCCTTAATGGTGATGAGGGGGTTCAGTCTCCTCTCGTCTTCGGCTTCTATATCCTCCGTTTGGTTTAATTTTTCCCTGGTGATGTTCTTGTGCTCCTCGCTTTCAAAGGAGAGCTTTAGTTTGACGTTTGAGAGCGGTGTGATTTTGGTGGGGGCGAAGCCGCACTCTCTGAAGTTCACCGCTTCTCGTACGTACAGGAGAAGATCCTGTGTGGAGAAGCAGGGATCTCTGCTGACCACCAGTGAGGGGGCGGAGGGCGTTCTCGGTATGTCCGAGTTAGTTTTGGAGATGTTCGTTGGGGGGGCCGGGGTCACTTTTGTTTTTTTGTTGATAGTAGGTTCTTCGCCGCCTTGTCTTGCCTTGTTATGGCTGGCGGCTTCTGCGTAGGATTTGAGCTTAAGCTCAAACCTCTCTTCTCTCTGCTCCGCCTTTTCGCTTTGGGTTTGGAAAGTTTCCTCTATTTTTCCCAGACTCTTGTGTACTTCTTCCTGAAGTACCTTGGCGGTGTTGGTGTGTGTGTTGGAGAGGCTGAGCCGGCACATTTCCAGCTTCTTGTTCTCCTCCTCCAGTTTCTGAATTTGACGATTCAGGTTCTGGGTAAGGAGGCTGAGGGCTGTAGTTTGTGCGGACTCAGCTGGGGGATGCATTCTCTCGTCGGTGTTTTGTGTGTGTGCCTGTGGCGGGACCCCTCTCTGTTGTGATTCTCCCTCGGCGTCTTTAAATAATTGGTGGAGTCGTCTCACCGCCACCGTGACCCCGGTTTTAATCTCAGTTTTGAGATTTCTCGACTCTGCTAGATGAGCGAGAGCTTTCATGAGGCACGATTTTGCCTCCTGCTCTCTCGAGGGTTTTTGTTTCATAGAAACAGTAGCATCGAGGTCTATCGTCTCGATGCTTTTGCGGATGGTGGAGGGTTTGGGCTGCGGCTGTAAAGAGGCCGCGTTCTTCCTTTCCGCTGAAGCGGTCTTTGGGGAGGTGGTTTTTTTGGCAGGGGGGGTACGGATGCCAAACATGTTGTTGAAAGGTGAAAACGAAAGGGCAGTTTTGACTATCGGACGATTGAAACGATTTAGGTTTGTATTAATGACTTATAGCTTAAGTTGTGCAAGGAGGTAGGTGTGAATTTATGTGCTTTACCTCTTGCAGGAAACAGGAGCTTTGAATTTGCTGGAAGAGCACTAACTAAAACAAAAATGAATGCTAAATGTTCCCTTTGAATTTGCTGGAAGAGCACTAACTAAAACAAAAATGAACGCTAAATGTTCCCTTTGAATTTTGCTGACGAGCAAAAAAAAAAAAAAAAAAAAAAAAGGTCGTTCAAGGTCACGCTAAATTTCCAAAAACCCTAAAATAAAAAAAACCAAAGCTTCGCTTTGGATAAAAATTGTAACCGTGTGGTCAAGTAAATATAT
Source organism: Leptophobia aripa (assembly GCA_951799465.1). Classification (NCBI taxonomy): domain Eukaryota; kingdom Metazoa; phylum Arthropoda; class Insecta; order Lepidoptera; family Pieridae; genus Leptophobia; species Leptophobia aripa. Next base: position 91,885 of record OX637283.1, on the reverse strand, counting down.
TATAATAATTGTGTAAATATGTGTAAATATATTGATTTGAACAGACGCGGACAGTAATTATCAGAAAAAAACCAGTGACAAAAGAAATGAAATAAATGAAGGTATTGAATGAATTTAAATAAATCTAAGACTTACTGGCTCGCGAAAAACTTTAAACAAATCTGAAGCACTACTTAACACTGAGCACTTGAAACTTAAGGTCTCTTACAAAGTTCGTTTGGACGCACGAAGGAGAAGGCGGTGGTTGCACGTAACTGAATTTATTTGAAACTTGATGAACTTGAAGAAACAAACCGAACGAACAGTTGTTAACTTGGCGATAACTATAACTGGAACCCGGTATAAGATCGTGTGACTGATGTGATAGCAAGAATGCGACTGGCTTGTGACTATATTTGCGCGACGCTGTAACCCTTCCTCGAAAAAGCAGGTAGTCGGTTTGTTTGTGTCACGGGCGAATTTGAGTGAAATCTAAGGTTTTTTTAAAATTTAGTTATTTTTTGCAAGGAATTTACTTTAGTTAACTAGGAGAATTCGAATTAATTGCAAATAATTGCTTACTTGGATGAATTTATTTTTAGGAGAATTTACTTTTATTTTTTTAAAGAAAATGAAAATTTTACTATTTTGAAAAAAAAAAGAATGACTTTTGGACTCTAACTATTGAAAGGGCTTTATTAAATTATTTGTTTGAAGCGAAAAAGTTTTTGTTTAGAAAGTATGCTACTTTAGGGATGTTAATGCAAAATGTTTTAGACTTTAATTTTTTGAAGAGTTTAAACAAAGAGAATGCAACCTTAGGAATTTAACAAAATGGCCGATGACAAAGACTTTTATTAGCGCGGCTGCAACGGGTAAGCGCTGCAGGTATTTTATGACTTTTTCGGAATTACTATTTGGTTTATTACAAAAAATTACTAATTTATTATTTGTATGAAACTTTTATAAAAAAGAAGGAAATACAATATTTATGCCTGCAAGTAAAAACGAAGTGAAGACAAATGTAAAATAAAATAATATACCGCTTCCGATAAAAATTGTAACCGTGTGGTCAAGTAAATATATTATAATAATTGTGTAAATATGTGTAAATATATTGATTTGAACAGACGCGGACAGTAATTATCAGAAAAAAACCAGTGACAAAAGAAATGAAATAAATGAAGGTATTGAATGAATTTAAATAAATCTAAGACTTACTGGCTCGCGAAAAACTTTAAACAAATCTGAAGCACTACTTAACACTGAGCACTTGAAACTTAAGGTCTCTTACAAAGTTCGTTTGGACGCACGAAGGAGAAGGCGGTGGTTGCACGTAACTGAATTTATTTGAAACTTGATGAACTTGAAGAAACAAACCGAACGAACAGTTGTTAACTTGGCGATAACTATAACTGGAACCCGGTATAAGATCGTGTGACTGATGTGATAGCAAGAATGCGACTGGCTTGTGACTATATTTGCGCGACGCTGTAACCCTTCCTCGAAAAAGCAGGTAGTCGGTTTGTTTGTGTCACGGGCGAATTTGAGTGAAATCTAAGGTTTTTTTAAAATTTAGTTATTTTTTGCAAGGAATTTACTTTAGTTAACTAGGAGAATTCGAATTAATTGCAAATAATTGCTTACTTGGATGAATTTATTTTTAGGAGAATTTACTTTTATTTTTTTAAAGAAAATGAAAATTTTACTATTTTGAAAAAAAAAAGAATGACTTTTGGACTCTAACTATTGAAAGGGCTTTATTAAATTATTTGTTTGAAGCGAAAAAGTTTTTGTTTAGAAAGTATGCTACTTTAGGGATGTTAATGCAAAATGTTTTAGACTTTAATTTTTTGAAGAGTTTAAACAAAGAGAATGCAACCTTAGGAATTTAACAAAATGGCCG
>OX637283.1:62500-87500 GCA_951799465.1 Leptophobia aripa | reverse complement strand
TTATCCATGGGTTTGACCTTGAGTGACACTGATATAAAATTGATTTGTTGATGTACATTGATAGACCAAAATAAACAGAAAAGGCAGATAGTTTAATCTGTATGTTGTTTATTGAGTGTTGTGAATAAATAAAAATGGACAATTTTCTAAATATAGGTTTAAGAATTAAGTTGATTTTGGTCGATCAGTGAGTATTGTATGTGTCTAAATATAAAGTATAAAGGGTTTGATTTTTACTGAATTTACTGTGATAAGATTATACAAGTGAAAAAATATAATAAATAAAAATGATGATAAACGAAAAATGGACCAAAGTGATTGTGTGAAAATATGTTGGAGTATTTGGAACTAGTTTTGCTTGAATTAAGAATTGGGATTCTTTTTTAATAGTTTAGGGGTTTTGTAATTTTAGTCCATTTTTGGTCCGTCACCCGTTTGTTAGAGGAATTTTACAAAAAAAAAATATATGTTAGAATACTGTTTTGAAGAAGTATTGATTCAAATGAGCTAAACATTTTTAATGAGAGTTTATGAATTTGAACTTTTGGTTTAAACATGTTATAATAAAAATGAGAAAGAATAATAGTAATAAAATAATATAAAAAAAAAAAAAGGGCCTAATGATTTGATTTGTGGATTTGTAGAGAAATAGAAATTAAAGTGAGCTGGATTTGGTGCTTCTATGTTCTTTGTGAATTCAAACAAACTTTTTCTTAACTAAACTAGGCTAATTTGAGAGTATACTAATGAGTGCTAAGTACAATGTTTACTAAGAGTAATGATTTATCCAAAATAGACTGAATAATATTAACCGGGGATGAGTCTTTTAAGTGAGAGTTGTGGTTAAATAATGTTTGACATAATAAAGTTGTTTGAGAATTTATATAGATTGAGTCTATTTTGGTCGGTCATTCTTCGTTTATAAAATTAATATTAACACTATCATTGCAAAAATATGGCTAAAATACTAATTGCGTTAAGTGATTCTTATATACAAAGATAAGTTTATTCGAATTGACAAAGAAGTATAGATATCTTTTGGTTGAATGAAATGAGGGGAGAAAAGTAAGTAAAAATAAACTATGGCTGTGACGGTGGTGAGATGTGTGGTAGTGTATGGCTTTATATGTGTGTGTGTGTGTGTTCCTTATGTTATTTAAGAGTGTGAAGGTTTGCGCGAATTTAATTCAGACATAATTTATTTTCGACTCTACGCGTGCTCGCATGGCTCGGACTTTGGGGCAGGTTGTGCTGTCTGCACGGTGTGTGGTGTCGGTTTTGGTGTTGTGTTTTTTATTGTGGTCCTTGCAGTTAATGCAGGAGGGGGTGGATGTGTCTGGTTCGGTGCAGGAGGAGGTGAAGTGTTCATCTCCGCATTTGGCGCAACTGGGAATGATTGATGGGCACCTACTCTTTGTGTGGCCGAACCCTTGGCATTGGCGACACTGAATGAAGGGTGAAAAGGTGTCGCAATGGACTCTCCTGTGGTCCAAGGCGACCCGTCCTAGGTCGAGGAATTTGCGCCATGCGGTGGGAGTGGTGTTTAAGACTACGTTATAGAGACTATCATTACGATTGTTTCTCTTAAATTTGATAGAAAATGTCTCGTTTTTCAGAGAGGGGTTTTGTTCTTTAATGGTGGTCAGCAGGTCTTTTTCCTCTAGGGACTTGTCGATTCCCTTAATGGTGATGAGGGGGTTCAGTCTCCTCTCGTCTTCGGCTTCTATACCCTCCGATTGGTTCAGTTTTGCCTTGGTGATGTTCTTGTGCTCCTCGCTTTCAAAAGAAAGCTTCAGTTTGACGTTTGAGAGCGGTGTGATTTTGGTGGGGGCGAAGCCGCACTCTCTGAAGTTTACCGCTTCTCGTACGTACAGGAGAAGTTCCTGTGTGGAGAAGCAGGGATCTCTGCTGACCACCAGTGAGGGGGCGGAGGGCGTTCTCGGTATGTCCGAGTTAGTTTTGGAGATGTTCGTTGGGGGGGCCGGGGTCACTTTTGTTTTTTTGTTGATAGTAGGTTCTTCGCCGCCTTGTCTTGCCTTGTTATGGCTGGCGGCTTCTGCGTAGGATTTGAGCTTAAGCTCAAACCTCTCTTCTCTCTGCTCCGCCTTTTCGCTTTGGGTTTGGAAAGTTTCCTCTATTTTTCCCAGACTCTTGTGTACTTCTTCCTGAAGTACCTTGGCGGTGTTGGTGTGTGTGTTGGAGAGGCTGAGCCGGCACATTTCCAGCTTCTTGTTCTCCTCCTCCAGTTTCTGAATTTGACGATTCAGGTTCTGGGTAAGGAGGCTGAGGGCTGTAGTTTGTGCGGACTCAGCTGGGGGATGCATTCTCTCGTCGGTGTTTTGTGTGTGTGCCTGTGGCGGGACCCCTCTCTGTTGTGATTCTCCCTCGGCGTCTTTAAATAATTGGTGGAGTCGTCTCACCGCCACCGTGACCCCGGTTTTAATCTCAGTTTTGAGATTTCTCGACTCTGCTAGATGAGCGAGAGCTTTCATGAGGCACGATTTTGCCTCCTGCTCTCTCGAGGGTTTTTGTTTCATAGAAACAGTAGCATCGAGGTCTATCGTCTCGATGCTTTTGCGGATGGTGGAGGGTTTGGGCTGCGGCTGTAAAGAGGCCGCGTTCTTCCTTTCCGCTGAAGCGGTCTTTGGGGAGGTGGTTTTTTTGGCAGGGGGGGTACGGATGCCAAACATGTTGTTGAAAGGTGAAAACGAAAGGGCAGTTTTGACTATCGGACGATTGAAACGATTTAGGTTTGTATTAATGACTTATAGCTTAAGTTGTGCAAGGAGGTAGGTGTGAATTTATGTGCTTTACCTCTTGCAGGAAACAGGAGCTTTGAATTTGCTGGAAGAGCACTAACTAAAACAAAAATGAATGCTAAATGTTCCCTTTGAATTTGCTGGAAGAGCACTAACTAAAACAAAAATGAACGCTAAATGTTCCCTTTGAATTTTGCTGACGAGCAAAAAAAAAAAAAAAAAAAAAAAAGGTCGTTCAAGGTCACGCTAAATTTCCAAAAACCCTAAAATAAAAAAAACCAAAGCTTCGCTTTGGATAAAAATTGTAACCGTGTGGTCAAGTAAATATATTATAATAATTGTGTAAATATGTGTAAATATATTGATTTGAACAGACGCGGACAGTAATTATCAGAAAAAAACCAGTGACAAAAGAAATGAAATAAATGAAGGTATTGAATGAATTTAAATAAATCTAAGACTTACTGGCTCGCGAAAAACTTTAAACAAATCTGAAGCACTACTTAACACTGAGCACTTGAAACTTAAGGTCTCTTACAAAGTTCGTTTGGACGCACGAAGGAGAAGGCGGTGGTTGCACGTAACTGAATTTATTTGAAACTTGATGAACTTGAAGAAACAAACCGAACGAACAGTTGTTAACTTGGCGATAACTATAACTGGAACCCGGTATAAGATCGTGTGACTGATGTGATAGCAAGAATGCGACTGGCTTGTGACTATATTTGCGCGACGCTGTAACCCTTCCTCGAAAAAGCAGGTAGTCGGTTTGTTTGTGTCACGGGCGAATTTGAGTGAAATCTAAGGTTTTTTTAAAATTTAGTTATTTTTTGCAAGGAATTTACTTTAGTTAACTAGGAGAATTCGAATTAATTGCAAATAATTGCTTACTTGGATGAATTTATTTTTAGGAGAATTTACTTTTATTTTTTTAAAGAAAATGAAAATTTTACTATTTTGAAAAAAAAAAGAATGACTTTTGGACTCTAACTATTGAAAGGGCTTTATTAAATTATTTGTTTGAAGCGAAAAAGTTTTTGTTTAGAAAGTATGCTACTTTAGGGATGTTAATGCAAAATGTTTTAGACTTTAATTTTTTGAAGAGTTTAAACAAAGAGAATGCAACCTTAGGAATTTAACAAAATGGCCGATGACAAAGACTTTTATTAGCGCGGCTGCAACGGGTAAGCGCTGCAGGTATTTTATGACTTTTTCGGAATTACTATTTGGTTTATTACAAAAAATTACTAATTTATTATTTGTATGAAACTTTTATAAAAAAGAAGGAAATACAATATTTATGCCTGCAAGTAAAAACGAAGTGAAGACAAATGTAAAATAAAATAATATACCGCTTCCGATAAAAATTGTAACCGTGTGGTCAAGTAAATATATTATAATAATTGTGTAAATATGTGTAAATATATTGATTTGAACAGACGCGGACAGTAATTATCAGAAAAAAACCAGTGACAAAAGAAATGAAATAAATGAAGGTATTGAATGAATTTAAATAAATCTAAGACTTACTGGCTCGCGAAAAACTTTAAACAAATCTGAAGCACTACTTAACACTGAGCACTTGAAACTTAAGGTCTCTTACAAAGTTCGTTTGGACGCACGAAGGAGAAGGCGGTGGTTGCACGTAACTGAATTTATTTGAAACTTGATGAACTTGAAGAAACAAACCGAACGAACAGTTGTTAACTTGGCGATAACTATAACTGGAACCCGGTATAAGATCGTGTGACTGATGTGATAGCAAGAATGCGACTGGCTTGTGACTATATTTGCGCGACGCTGTAACCCTTCCTCGAAAAAGCAGGTAGTCGGTTTGTTTGTGTCACGGGCGAATTTGAGTGAAATCTAAGGTTTTTTTAAAATTTAGTTATTTTTTGCAAGGAATTTACTTTAGTTAACTAGGAGAATTCGAATTAATTGCAAATAATTGCTTACTTGGATGAATTTATTTTTAGGAGAATTTACTTTTATTTTTTTAAAGAAAATGAAAATTTTACTATTTTGAAAAAAAAAAGAATGACTTTTGGACTCTAACTATTGAAAGGGCTTTATTAAATTATTTGTTTGAAGCGAAAAAGTTTTTGTTTAGAAAGTATGCTACTTTAGGGATGTTAATGCAAAATGTTTTAGACTTTAATTTTTTGAAGAGTTTAAACAAAGAGAATGCAACCTTAGGAATTTAACAAAATGGCCGGGTATTTTATGACTTTTACGGGATGACTATATGGTTTATTACAAAAAATTACTAATTTATAATTTGTATGAGTCTTTTATAAACAAGAAGGAAATACAATATTTATGACTGCAAGTAAAAACGAAGTGAAGACAAATGTAGAATAAAATAATATTCCGCTTCCGATAAAAATTGTAACCGTGTGGTCAAGTAAATATATTATAATAATTGTGTAAGTGTGTAAATATGTGTAAATATGTGTGAATATGTGTAAATATGTGTAAAAGTGTAAATATATTGATTTGAACAGACGCGGACAGTGACTATCAGAAAAAAACCAGCGACAAAAGAAATGAAATAAATGAAGGTATTGAATGAATTTAAATAAATCTAAGACTTACTGGCTCGCGAAAAACTTTAAACAAATCTGAAGCACTACTTAACACTGAGCACTTGAAACTTAAGGTCTCTTACAAAGTTCGTTTGGACGCACGAAGGAGAAGGCGGTGGTTGCACGTAACTGAATTTATTTGAAACTTGATGAACTTGAAGAAACAAACCGAACGAACAGTTGTTAACTTGGCGATAACTATAACTGGAACCCGGTATAAGATCGTGTGACTGATGTGATAGCAAGAATGCGACTGGTTAGGTTAGGTTAGGTTAGGTTAGGTTAGGTTAGGTTAGGTTAGGTTAGGTTAGGTTAGGTTAGGTTAGGTTAGGTTAGGTTAGGTTAGGTTAGGTTAGGTTAGGTTAGGTTAGGTTAGGTTAGGTTAGGTTAGGTTAGGTTAGGTTAGGTTAGGTTAGGTTAGGTTAGGTTAGGTTAGGTTAGGTTAGGTTAGGTTAGGTTAGGTTAGGTTAGGTTAGGTTAGGTTAGGTTAGGTTAGGTTAGGTTAGGTTAGGTTAGGTTAGGTTAGGTTAGGTTAGGTTAGGTTAGGTTAGGTTAGGTTAGGTTAGGTTAGGTTAGGTTAGGTTAGGTTAGGTTAGGTTAGGTTAGGTTAGGTTAGGTTAGGTTAGGTTAGGTTAGGTTAGGTTAGGTTAGGTTAGGTTAGGTTAGGTTAGGTTAGGTTAGGTTAGGTTAGGTTAGGTTAGGTTAGGTTAGGTTAGGTTAGGTTAGGTTAGGTTAGGTTAGGTTAGGTTAGGTTAGGTTAGGTTAGGTTAGGTTAGGTTAGGTTAGGTTAGGTTAGGTTAGGTTAGGTTAGGTTAGGTTAGGTTAGGTTAGGTTAGGTTAGGTTAGGTTAGGTTAGGTTAGGTTAGGTTAGGTTAGGTTAGGTTAGGTTAGGTTAGGTTAGGTTAGGTTAGGTTAGGTTAGGTTAGGTTAGGTTAGGTTAGGTTAGGTTAGGTTAGGTTAGGTTAGGTTAGGTTAGGTTAGGTTAGGTTAGGTTAGGTTAGGTTAGGTTAGGTTAGGTTAGGTTAGGTTAGGTTAGGTTAGGTTAGGTTAGGTTAGGTTAGGTTAGGTTAGGTTAGGTTAGGTTAGGTTAGGTTAGGTTAGGTTAGGTTAGGTTAGGTTAGGTTAGGTTAGGTTAGGTTAGGTTAGGTTAGGTTAGGTTAGGTTAGGTTAGGTTAGGTTAGGTTAGGTTAGGTTAGGTTAGGTTAGGTTAGGTTAGGTTAGGTTAGGTTAGGTTAGGTTAGGTTAGGTTAGGTTAGGTTAGGTTAGGTTAGGTTAGGTTAGGTTAGGTTAGGTTAGGTTAGGTTAGGTTAGGTTAGGTTAGGTTAGGTTAGGTTAGGTTAGGTTAGGTTAGGTTAGGTTAGGTTAGGTTAGGTTAGGTTAGGTTAGGTTAGGTTAGGTTAGGTTAGGTTAGGTTAGGTTAGGTTAGGTTAGGTTAGGTTAGGTTAGGTTAGGTTAGGTTAGGTTAGGTTAGGTTAGGTTAGGTTAGGTTAGGTTAGGTTAGGTTAGGTTAGGTTAGGTTAGGTTAGGTTAGGTTAGGTTAGGTTAGGTTAGGTTAGGTTAGGTTAGGTTAGGTTAGGTTAGGTTAGGTTAGGTTAGGTTAGGTTAGGTTAGGTTAGGTTAGGTTAGGTTAGGTTAGGTTAGGTTAGGTTAGGTTAGGTTAGGTTAGGTTAGGTTAGGTTAGGTTAGGTTAGGTTAGGTTAGGTTAGGTTAGGTTAGGTTAGGTTAGGTTAGGTTAGGTTAGGTTAGGTTAGGTTAGGTTAGGTTAGGTTAGGTTAGGTTAGGTTAGGTTAGGTTAGGTTAGGTTAGGTTAGGTTAGGTTAGGTTAGGTTAGGTTAGGTTAGGTTAGGTTAGGTTAGGTTAGGTTAGGTTAGGTTAGGTTAGGTTAGGTTAGGTTAGGTTAGGTTAGGTTAGGTTAGGTTAGGTTAGGTTAGGTTAGGTTAGGTTAGGTTAGGTTAGGTTAGGTTAGGTTAGGTTAGGTTAGGTTAGGTTAGGTTAGGTTAGGTTAGGTTAGGTTAGGTTAGGTTAGGTTAGGTTAGGTTAGGTTAGGTTAGGTTAGGTTAGGTTAGGTTAGGTTAGGTTAGGTTAGGTTAGGTTAGGTTAGGTTAGGTTAGGTTAGGTTAGGTTAGGTTAGGTTAGGTTAGGTTAGGTTAGGTTAGGTTAGGTTAGGTTAGGTTAGGTTAGGTTAGGTTAGGTTAGGTTAGGTTAGGTTAGGTTAGGTTAGGTTAGGTTAGGTTAGGTTAGGTTAGGTTAGGTTAGGTTAGGTTAGGTTAGGTTAGGTTAGGTTAGGTTAGGTTAGGTTAGGTTAGGTTAGGTTAGGTTAGGTTAGGTTAGGTTAGGTTAGGTTAGGTTAGGTTAGGTTAGGTTAGGTTAGGTTAGGTTAGGTTAGGTTAGGTTAGGTTAGGTTAGGTTAGGTTAGGTTAGGTTAGGTTAGGTTAGGTTAGGTTAGGTTAGGTTAGGTTAGGTTAGGTTAGGTTAGGTTAGGTTAGGTTAGGTTAGGTTAGGTTAGGTTAGGTTAGGTTAGGTTAGGTTAGGTTAGGTTAGGTTAGGTTAGGTTAGGTTAGGTTAGGTTAGGTTAGGTTAGGTTAGGTTAGGTTAGGTTAGGTTAGGTTAGGTTAGGTTAGGTTAGGTTAGGTTAGGTTAGGTTAGGTTAGGTTAGGTTAGGTTAGGTTAGGTTAGGTTAGGTTAGGTTAGGTTAGGTTAGGTTAGGTTAGGTTAGGTTAGGTTAGGTTAGGTTAGGTTAGGTTAGGTTAGGTTAGGTTAGGTTAGGTTAGGTTAGGTTAGGTTAGGTTAGGTTAGGTTAGGTTAGGTTAGGTTAGGTTAGGTTAGGTTAGGTTAGGTTAGGTTAGGTTAGGTTAGGTTAGGTTAGGTTAGGTTAGGTTAGGTTAGGTTAGGTTAGGTTAGGTTAGGTTAGGTTAGGTTAGGTTAGGTTAGGTTAGGTTAGGTTAGGTTAGGTTAGGTTAGGTTAGGTTAGGTTAGGTTAGGTTAGGTTAGGTTAGGTTAGGTTAGGTTAGGTTAGGTTAGGTTAGGTTAGGTTAGGTTAGGTTAGGTTAGGTTAGGTTAGGTTAGGTTAGGTTAGGTTAGGTTAGGTTAGGTTAGGTTAGGTTAGGTTAGGTTAGGTTAGGTTAGGTTAGGTTAGGTTAGGTTAGGTTAGGTTAGGTTAGGTTAGGTTAGGTTAGGTTAGGTTAGGTTAGGTTAGGTTAGGTTAGGTTAGGTTAGGTTAGGTTAGGTTAGGTTAGGTTAGGTTAGGTTAGGTTAGGTTAGGTTAGGTTAGGTTAGGTTAGGTTAGGTTAGGTTAGGTTAGGTTAGGTTAGGTTAGGTTAGGTTAGGTTAGGTTAGGTTAGGTTAGGTTAGGTTAGGTTAGGTTAGGTTAGGTTAGGTTAGGTTAGGTTAGGTTAGGTTAGGTTAGGTTAGGTTAGGTTAGGTTAGGTTAGGTTAGGTTAGGTTAGGTTAGGTTAGGTTAGGTTAGGTTAGGTTAGGTTAGGTTAGGTTAGGTTAGGTTAGGTTAGGTTAGGTTAGGTTAGGTTAGGTTAGGTTAGGTTAGGTTAGGTTAGGTTAGGTTAGGTTAGGTTAGGTTAGGTTAGGTTAGGTTAGGTTAGGTTAGGTTAGGTTAGGTTAGGTTAGGTTAGGTTAGGTTAGGTTAGGTTAGGTTAGGTTAGGTTAGGTTAGGTTAGGTTAGGTTAGGTTAGGTTAGGTTAGGTTAGGTTAGGTTAGGTTAGGTTAGGTTAGGTTAGGTTAGGTTAGGTTAGGTTAGGTTAGGTTAGGTTAGGTTAGGTTAGGTTAGGTTAGGTTAGGTTAGGTTAGGTTAGGTTAGGTTAGGTTAGGTTAGGTTAGGTTAGGTTAGGTTAGGTTAGGTTAGGTTAGGTTAGGTTAGGTTAGGTTAGGTTAGGTTAGGTTAGGTTAGGTTAGGTTAGGTTAGGTTAGGTTAGGTTAGGTTAGGTTAGGTTAGGTTAGGTTAGGTTAGGTTAGGTTAGGTTAGGTTAGGTTAGGTTAGGTTAGGTTAGGTTAGGTTAGGTTAGGTTAGGTTAGGTTAGGTTAGGTTAGGTTAGGTTAGGTTAGGTTAGGTTAGGTTAGGTTAGGTTAGGTTAGGTTAGGTTAGGTTAGGTTAGGTTAGGTTAGGTTAGGTTAGGTTAGGTTAGGTTAGGTTAGGTTAGGTTAGGTTAGGTTAGGTTAGGTTAGGTTAGGTTAGGTTAGGTTAGGTTAGGTTAGGTTAGGTTAGGTTAGGTTAGGTTAGGTTAGGTTAGGTTAGGTTAGGTTAGGTTAGGTTAGGTTAGGTTAGGTTAGGTTAGGTTAGGTTAGGTTAGGTTAGGTTAGGTTAGGTTAGGTTAGGTTAGGTTAGGTTAGGTTAGGTTAGGTTAGGTTAGGTTAGGTTAGGTTAGGTTAGGTTAGGTTAGGTTAGGTTAGGTTAGGTTAGGTTAGGTTAGGTTAGGTTAGGTTAGGTTAGGTTAGGTTAGGTTAGGTTAGGTTAGGTTAGGTTAGGTTAGGTTAGGTTAGGTTAGGTTAGGTTAGGTTAGGTTAGGTTAGGTTAGGTTAGGTTAGGTTAGGTTAGGTTAGGTTAGGTTAGGTTAGGTTAGGTTAGGTTAGGTTAGGTTAGGTTAGGTTAGGTTAGGTTAGGTTAGGTTAGGTTAGGTTAGGTTAGGTTAGGTTAGGTTAGGTTAGGTTAGGTTAGGTTAGGTTAGGTTAGGTTAGGTTAGGTTAGGTTAGGTTAGGTTAGGTTAGGTTAGGTTAGGTTAGGTTAGGTTAGGTTAGGTTAGGTTAGGTTAGGTTAGGTTAGGTTAGGTTAGGTTAGGTTAGGTTAGGTTAGGTTAGGTTAGGTTAGGTTAGGTTAGGTTAGGTTAGGTTAGGTTAGGTTAGGTTAGGTTAGGTTAGGTTAGGTTAGGTTAGGTTAGGTTAGGTTAGGTTAGGTTAGGTTAGGTTAGGTTAGGTTAGGTTAGGTTAGGTTAGGTTAGGTTAGGTTAGGTTAGGTTAGGTTAGGTTAGGTTAGGTTAGGTTAGGTTAGGTTAGGTTAGGTTAGGTTAGGTTAGGTTAGGTTAGGTTAGGTTAGGTTAGGTTAGGTTAGGTTAGGTTAGGTTAGGTTAGGTTAGGTTAGGTTAGGTTAGGTTAGGTTAGGTTAGGTTAGGTTAGGTTAGGTTAGGTTAGGTTAGGTTAGGTTAGGTTAGGTTAGGTTAGGTTAGGTTAGGTTAGGTTAGGTTAGGTTAGGTTAGGTTAGGTTAGGTTAGGTTAGGTTAGGTTAGGTTAGGTTAGGTTAGGTTAGGTTAGGTTAGGTTAGGTTAGGTTAGGTTAGGTTAGGTTAGGTTAGGTTAGGTTAGGTTAGGTTAGGTTAGGTTAGGTTAGGTTAGGTTAGGTTAGGTTAGGTTAGGTTAGGTTAGGTTAGGTTAGGTTAGGTTAGGTTAGGTTAGGTTAGGTTAGGTTAGGTTAGGTTAGGTTAGGTTAGGTTAGGTTAGGTTAGGTTAGGTTAGGTTAGGTTAGGTTAGGTTAGGTTAGGTTAGGTTAGGTTAGGTTAGGTTAGGTTAGGTTAGGTTAGGTTAGGTTAGGTTAGGTTAGGTTAGGTTAGGTTAGGTTAGGTTAGGTTAGGTTAGGTTAGGTTAGGTTAGGTTAGGTTAGGTTAGGTTAGGTTAGGTTAGGTTAGGTTAGGTTAGGTTAGGTTAGGTTAGGTTAGGTTAGGTTAGGTTAGGTTAGGTTAGGTTAGGTTAGGTTAGGTTAGGTTAGGTTAGGTTAGGTTAGGTTAGGTTAGGTTAGGTTAGGTTAGGTTAGGTTAGGTTAGGTTAGGTTAGGTTAGGTTAGGTTAGGTTAGGTTAGGTTAGGTTAGGTTAGGTTAGGTTAGGTTAGGTTAGGTTAGGTTAGGTTAGGTTAGGTTAGGTTAGGTTAGGTTAGGTTAGGTTAGGTTAGGTTAGGTTAGGTTAGGTTAGGTTAGGTTAGGTTAGGTTAGGTTAGGTTAGGTTAGGTTAGGTTAGGTTAGGTTAGGTTAGGTTAGGTTAGGTTAGGTTAGGTTAGGTTAGGTTAGGTTAGGTTAGGTTAGGTTAGGTTAGGTTAGGTTAGGTTAGGTTAGGTTAGGTTAGGTTAGGTTAGGTTAGGTTAGGTTAGGTTAGGTTAGGTTAGGTTAGGTTAGGTTAGGTTAGGTTAGGTTAGGTTAGGTTAGGTTAGGTTAGGTTAGGTTAGGTTAGGTTAGGTTAGGTTAGGTTAGGTTAGGTTAGGTTAGGTTAGGTTAGGTTAGGTTAGGTTAGGTTAGGTTAGGTTAGGTTAGGTTAGGTTAGGTTAGGTTAGGTTAGGTTAGGTTAGGTTAGGTTAGGTTAGGTTAGGTTAGGTTAGGTTAGGTTAGGTTAGGTTAGGTTAGGTTAGGTTAGGTTAGGTTAGGTTAGGTTAGGTTAGGTTAGGTTAGGTTAGGTTAGGTTAGGTTAGGTTAGGTTAGGTTAGGTTAGGTTAGGTTAGGTTAGGTTAGGTTAGGTTAGGTTAGGTTAGGTTAGGTTAGGTTAGGTTAGGTTAGGTTAGGTTAGGTTAGGTTAGGTTAGGTTAGGTTAGGTTAGGTTAGGTTAGGTTAGGTTAGGTTAGGTTAGGTTAGGTTAGGTTAGGTTAGGTTAGGTTAGGTTAGGTTAGGTTAGGTTAGGTTAGGTTAGGTTAGGTTAGGTTAGGTTAGGTTAGGTTAGGTTAGGTTAGGTTAGGTTAGGTTAGGTTAGGTTAGGTTAGGTTAGGTTAGGTTAGGTTAGGTTAGGTTAGGTTAGGTTAGGTTAGGTTAGGTTAGGTTAGGTTAGGTTAGGTTAGGTTAGGTTAGGTTAGGTTAGGTTAGGTTAGGTTAGGTTAGGTTAGGTTAGGTTAGGTTAGGTTAGGTTAGGTTAGGTTAGGTTAGGTTAGGTTAGGTTAGGTTAGGTTAGGTTAGGTTAGGTTAGGTTAGGTTAGGTTAGGTTAGGTTAGGTTAGGTTAGGTTAGGTTAGGTTAGGTTAGGTTAGGTTAGGTTAGGTTAGGTTAGGTTAGGTTAGGTTAGGTTAGGTTAGGTTAGGTTAGGTTAGGTTAGGTTAGGTTAGGTTAGGTTAGGTTAGGTTAGGTTAGGTTAGGTTAGGTTAGGTTAGGTTAGGTTAGGTTAGGTTAGGTTAGGTTAGGTTAGGTTAGGTTAGGTTAGGTTAGGTTAGGTTAGGTTAGGTTAGGTTAGGTTAGGTTAGGTTAGGTTAGGTTAGGTTAGGTTAGGTTAGGTTAGGTTAGGTTAGGTTAGGTTAGGTTAGGTTAGGTTAGGTTAGGTTAGGTTAGGTTAGGTTAGGTTAGGTTAGGTTAGGTTAGGTTAGGTTAGGTTAGGTTAGGTTAGGTTAGGTTAGGTTAGGTTAGGTTAGGTTAGGTTAGGTTAGGTTAGGTTAGGTTAGGTTAGGTTAGGTTAGGTTAGGTTAGGTTAGGTTAGGTTAGGTTAGGTTAGGTTAGGTTAGGTTAGGTTAGGTTAGGTTAGGTTAGGTTAGGTTAGGTTAGGTTAGGTTAGGTTAGGTTAGGTTAGGTTAGGTTAGGTTAGGTTAGGTTAGGTTAGGTTAGGTTAGGTTAGGTTAGGTTAGGTTAGGTTAGGTTAGGTTAGGTTAGGTTAGGTTAGGTTAGGTTAGGTTAGGTTAGGTTAGGTTAGGTTAGGTTAGGTTAGGTTAGGTTAGGTTAGGTTAGGTTAGGTTAGGTTAGGTTAGGTTAGGTTAGGTTAGGTTAGGTTAGGTTAGGTTAGGTTAGGTTAGGTTAGGTTAGGTTAGGTTAGGTTAGGTTAGGTTAGGTTAGGTTAGGTTAGGTTAGGTTAGGTTAGGTTAGGTTAGGTTAGGTTAGGTTAGGTTAGGTTAGGTTAGGTTAGGTTAGGTTAGGTTAGGTTAGGTTAGGTTAGGTTAGGTTAGGTTAGGTTAGGTTAGGTTAGGTTAGGTTAGGTTAGGTTAGGTTAGGTTAGGTTAGGTTAGGTTAGGTTAGGTTAGGTTAGGTTAGGTTAGGTTAGGTTAGGTTAGGTTAGGTTAGGTTAGGTTAGGTTAGGTTAGGTTAGGTTAGGTTAGGTTAGGTTAGGTTAGGTTAGGTTAGGTTAGGTTAGGTTAGGTTAGGTTAGGTTAGGTTAGGTTAGGTTAGGTTAGGTTAGGTTAGGTTAGGTTAGGTTAGGTTAGGTTAGGTTAGGTTAGGTTAGGTTAGGTTAGGTTAGGTTAGGTTAGGTTAGGTTAGGTTAGGTTAGGTTAGGTTAGGTTAGGTTAGGTTAGGTTAGGTTAGGTTAGGTTAGGTTAGGTTAGGTTAGGTTAGGTTAGGTTAGGTTAGGTTAGGTTAGGTTAGGTTAGGTTAGGTTAGGTTAGGTTAGGTTAGGTTAGGTTAGGTTAGGTTAGGTTAGGTTAGGTTAGGTTAGGTTAGGTTAGGTTAGGTTAGGTTAGGTTAGGTTAGGTTAGGTTAGGTTAGGTTAGGTTAGGTTAGGTTAGGTTAGGTTAGGTTAGGTTAGGTTAGGTTAGGTTAGGTTAGGTTAGGTTAGGTTAGGTTAGGTTAGGTTAGGTTAGGTTAGGTTAGGTTAGGTTAGGTTAGGTTAGGTTAGGTTAGGTTAGGTTAGGTTAGGTTAGGTTAGGTTAGGTTAGGTTAGGTTAGGTTAGGTTAGGTTAGGTTAGGTTAGGTTAGGTTAGGTTAGGTTAGGTTAGGTTAGGTTAGGTTAGGTTAGGTTAGGTTAGGTTAGGTTAGGTTAGGTTAGGTTAGGTTAGGTTAGGTTAGGTTAGGTTAGGTTAGGTTAGGTTAGGTTAGGTTAGGTTAGGTTAGGTTAGGTTAGGTTAGGTTAGGTTAGGTTAGGTTAGGTTAGGTTAGGTTAGGTTAGGTTAGGTTAGGTTAGGTTAGGTTAGGTTAGGTTAGGTTAGGTTAGGTTAGGTTAGGTTAGGTTAGGTTAGGTTAGGTTAGGTTAGGTTAGGTTAGGTTAGGTTAGGTTAGGTTAGGTTAGGTTAGGTTAGGTTAGGTTAGGTTAGGTTAGGTTAGGTTAGGTTAGGTTAGGTTAGGTTAGGTTAGGTTAGGTTAGGTTAGGTTAGGTTAGGTTAGGTTAGGTTAGGTTAGGTTAGGTTAGGTTAGGTTAGGTTAGGTTAGGTTAGGTTAGGTTAGGTTAGGTTAGGTTAGGTTAGGTTAGGTTAGGTTAGGTTAGGTTAGGTTAGGTTAGGTTAGGTTAGGTTAGGTTAGGTTAGGTTAGGTTAGGTTAGGTTAGGTTAGGTTAGGTTAGGTTAGGTTAGGTTAGGTTAGGTTAGGTTAGGTTAGGTTAGGTTAGGTTAGGTTAGGTTAGGTTAGGTTAGGTTAGGTTAGGTTAGGTTAGGTTAGGTTAGGTTAGGTTAGGTTAGGTTAGGTTAGGTTAGGTTAGGTTAGGTTAGGTTAGGTTAGGTTAGGTTAGGTTAGGTTAGGTTAGGTTAGGTTAGGTTAGGTTAGGTTAGGTTAGGTTAGGTTAGGTTAGGTTAGGTTAGGTTAGGTTAGGTTAGGTTAGGTTAGGTTAGGTTAGGTTAGGTTAGGTTAGGTTAGGTTAGGTTAGGTTAGGTTAGGTTAGGTTAGGTTAGGTTAGGTTAGGTTAGGTTAGGTTAGGTTAGGTTAGGTTAGGTTAGGTTAGGTTAGGTTAGGTTAGGTTAGGTTAGGTTAGGTTAGGTTAGGTTAGGTTAGGTTAGGTTAGGTTAGGTTAGGTTAGGTTAGGTTAGGTTAGGTTAGGTTAGGTTAGGTTAGGTTAGGTTAGGTTAGGTTAGGTTAGGTTAGGTTAGGTTAGGTTAGGTTAGGTTTTTTTTTTTTTTTTTTTTTTTTTTTTTAAGCTAATTGATCCTTAGAAGAGTTTTATAATGTGTCACTTATGTAGCTAATACATGTTATTTATGGTTATTAAAATAAGAGCGACGGAATAAGTTGTTGGCTATTGGATACCGTTCTTATCCGTCGCTCTATTTTGTACAATAGACATTAAGCTATTTACATGGCTAATATAAAGGGTGAAAAATAAATGAAATAATAATAAACAAAACGACGAAGAAGTTCTGGCTTTGGGATACCATCCTAATTCGCTATTCTGTTTTTACAAGTTGTGAATAAGAGTATGGGAAAGAGTGGGGTGACGAAAAGGTTTTGGCTGTAAGATACCGTTCCTGTTCGATACCCCTGTTTGTGTTTTACAAATTTGTGTTATGTTATATCAGTGTGAGTCTTAGTCAAAGCATGGACGTAGTGATTTTTAAGAGCAGTTGAAAACAATAAAAAAAAGAGAAAACTAATTAGAAAAAGAGTAACGTGCTAGCATTGGAGTGTTTATGAGTTGAGTGTTTAGTGGTTATCCATGGGTTTGACCTTAAGTGACACTGATATAAATTGATTTGTTGATGTACCTTGATAGACCAAAATAAACAGAAAAGGCAGTTAGTTTAATCTGTATGTTGTTTATTGAGTGTTGTGAATAAATAAAAATGGACAATTTTCTAAATATAGGTTTAAGAATTAAGTTGATTTTGGTCGATCAATGAGTATTGTATGTGTCTAAATATAAGGTATAAAGGGTTTGATTTTTACTGAGTTTACTGTGACTAGATTATACATAGGAATAATGTGGTTTGGAAATGAGCTTAAACAAATGAAAAAATATAATAAATAAAAATGATGATAAACGAAAAATGGACCAAAGTGATTGTGTGAAAATATGTTGGAGTATTTGGAACTAGTTTTGCTTGAATTAAGAATTGGGATTCTTTTTTAATAGTTTAGGGGTTTTGTAATTTTAGTCCATTTTTGGTCCGTCACCCGTTTGTTAGAAGAATTTTACAAAAAAAATATATGTTAGAATACTGTTTTGAAGAAGTATTGATTCAAATGAGCTAAACATTTTTAATGAGAGTTTATGAATTTGAACTTTTGGTTTAAACATGTTATAATAAAAATGAGAAAGAATAATAATAATAAAATAATAAAAAAAAAAAGGCCTAATGATTTGATTTGTGGATTTGTAGAGAAATAGAAATTAAAGTGAGCTGGATTTGGTGCTTCTATGTTCTTAGTGAATTCAAACAAACTTTTTCTTAACTAAACTAGGCTAATTTGAGAGTATACTAATGAGTGCTAAGTACAATGTTTACTAAGAGTAATGATTTATCCAAAATAGACTGAATAATATTAACCGGGGATGAGTCTTTTAAGTGAGAGTTGTGGTTAAATAATGTTTGACATAATAAAGTTGTTTGAGAATTTATATAGATTGAGTCTATTTTGGTCGGTCATTCTTCGTTTATAAAATTAATATTAACACTATCATTGCAAAAATATGGCTAAAATACTAATTGCGTTAAATAATTCTTATATACAAAGATAAGTTTATTCCAATTGACAAAGAAGTATAGGTATCTTTTGGTTGAATGAAATGAGGGGAGAAAAGTAAGTAAAAATAAACTATGGTTGTGACGGTGGTGAGATGTGTGGTAGTGTATGGCTTTATATGTGTGTGTGTGTGTTCCTTATGTTATTTAAGAGTGTGAAAGTTTGCGCGAATTTGATTCAGACATAATTTATTTTTGACTCTACGCGTGCTCGCATGGCTCGGACTTTGGGGCAGGTTGTGCTGTCTGCACGGTGTGTGGTGTCGGTTTTGGTGTTGTGTTTTTTATTGTGGTCCTTGCAGTTAATGCAGGAGGGGGTAGATGTGTCTGGTTCGGTGCAGGAGGAGGTGAAGTGTTCATCTCCGCATTTGGCGCAACTGGGAATGATTGATGGGCACCTACTCTTTGTGTGGCCGAACCCTTGGCATTGGCGACACTGAATGAAGGGTGAAAAGGTGTCGCAATGGACTCTCCTGTGATCCAAGGCGACCCGTCCTAGGTCGAGGAATTTGCGCCATGCGGTGGGAGTGGTGTTTAAGACTACGTTATAGAGACTATCATTACGATTGTTTCTCTTAAATTTGATAGAAAATGTCTCGTTTTTCAGAGAGGGGTTTTGTTCTTTAATGGTGGTCAGCAGGTCTTTTTCCTCTAGGGACTTGTCGATTCCCTTAATGGTGATGAGTGCTCCTCGCTTTCAAAAGAAAGCTTCAGTTTGACGTTTGAGAGCGGTGTGATTTTGGTGGGGGCGAAGCCGCACTCTCTGAAGTTTACCGCTTCTCGTACGTACAGGAGAAGTTCCTGTGTGGAGAAGCAGGGATCTCTGCTGACCACCAGTGAGGGGGCGGAGGGCGTTCTCGGTATGTCCGAGTTAGTTTTGGAGATAATCGTTGGGGGGGCCGGGGTCACTTTTTTGTGAATAGTAGGTTCTTCGCCGCCTTGTCTTGCCTTGTTTTGGCTGGCGGCTTCTGCGTAGGATTTGAGCTTAAGCTCAAACCTCTCTTCTCTCTGCTCCGCCTTTTCGTTTAGGGTTTGGAAATTTTCCTCTATTTTCCCGAGACTCTTGTGTACTTCTTCCTGAAGTACCTTGGCGGTGTTGGAGTGTGTGCTGGAGAGGCTGAGCCGGCACATTTCCAGCTTCTTGTTCTCCTCCTCCAGTTTCTGAATTTGGCGATTCAGGTTCTGGGTGAGGAGGCCGAGGGCTGTAATTTGTGCGGACTCAGCTGGGGGAGGCATTCCCTCGTCGGGATTTTGTGTGTGTCCCTGTGGCGGGACCCCTCTCTGTTTTGATTCTCCCTCGGCGTCTTTAAATAATTGGTGGAGTCGTCTCACCGCCACCGTGACCCCGGTTTTAATCTCGGTTTTGAGATTTCTCGACTCTGCTAGATGAGCGAGAGCTTTCATGAGGCACGATTTTGCCTCCTGCTCTCTCGAGGGTTTTTGTTTCATAGAAACAGTAGCATCGAGGTCTATCGTCTCGATGCTTTTGCGGATGGTGGAGGGTTTGGGCTGCGGCTGTAAAGGGGCCGCGTTCACCCTTTCCGCTGAAGCGGTCTTAGGGGAGGTGGTTTTTTTGGCAGGGGGGGTACGGATGCCAAACATGTTTTTTTTTTTTTTGAGGAAGAGTTCGAGGTGAAAGCGAAAGGGCAGTTTTGACAATCGGACGATTGAAACGATTTAGGTTTGTATTAATGACTTATAACTTAAGTTGTGCAAGGAGGTAGGTGTGAATTTATGTGCTTTACCTCTTGCAGGAAACAGGAACTAAAAGTAACTAACTAACTAACTAAAACAAAAATGAACGCAAAATGTTCCCTTTGAATTTTGCTGGAAGAGCACTAACTGGAACAAAAATGAACGCAAATGTTCCCTTTGAATTTTGCTGGAAGAGCACTAACCGGAACAAAAATGAACGCTAAATGTTCCCTTTGAATTTTGCTGGAAGAGCACTAACTGGAACAAAAATGAACGCTAAATGTTCCCTTTGAATTTTGCTGGAAGAGCACTAACTGGAACAAAAATGAACGCTAAATGTTCCCTTTGAATTTTGCTGGAAGAGCACTAACTGGAACAAAAATAAACGCTAAATGTTCCCTTTGAATTTTGCTGACGAGCAAAAAAAAAAAAAAAAAAAAAAAGGTCGTTCAAGGTCACGTCAAATTGCCAAAAACCCTAAAATAAAAAAAACCAAAGCTTCGCTTTGGATAAAAATTGTAACCGTGTGGTCAAGTAAATATATTATAATAATTGTGTAAGTGTGTAAATATGTGTAAATATGTGTGAATATGTGTAAATATGTGTAAAAGTGTAAATATATTGATTTGAACAGACGCGGACAGTGACTATCAGAAAAAAACCAGCGACAAAAGAAATGAAATAAATGAATTTAAATAAATCTAGGACTTACTGGCTCGCGAAAAACTTTAAACAAATCAGAAGCACTACTTAGCACTGAGCACTTGAAACTTAAGGTCTCTTACAAAGTTCGTTTGGACGCACGAAGGAGAAGGCGGTGGTTGCACGTAACTGAATTATTGAACTTGATGAACTTGAAGAAACAAACCGAACGAACAGTTGTTAACTTGGTGAAAACTATAACTGGAACCCGGTATAAGATCGTGTGACTGATGCGATAGCAAGGATGCGACTCGGTTAGGTTAGGTTAGGTTAGGTTAGGTTAGGTTAGGTTAGGTTAGGTTAGGTTAGGTTAGGTTAGGTTAGGTTAGGTTAGGTTAGGTTAGGTTAGGTTAGGTTAGGTTAGGTTAGGTTAGGTTAGGTTAGGTTAGGTTAGGTTAGGTTAGGTTAGGTTAGGTTAGGTTAGGTTAGGTTAGGTTAGGTTAGGTTAGGTTAGGTTAGGTTAGGTTAGGTTAGGTTAGGTTAGGTTAGGTTAGGTTAGGTTAGGTTAGGTTAGGTTAGGTTAGGTTAGGTTAGGTTAGGTTAGGTTAGGTTAGGTTAGGTTAGGTTAGGTTAGGTTAGGTTAGGTTAGGTTAGGTTAGGTTAGGTTAGGTTAGGTTAGGTTAGGTTAGGTTAGGTTAGGTTAGGTTAGGTTAGGTTAGGTTAGGTTAGGTTAGGTTAGGTTAGGTTAGGTTAGGTTAGGTTAGGTTAGGTTAGGTTAGGTTAGGTTAGGTTAGGTTAGGTTAGGTTAGGTTAGGTTAGGTTAGGTTAGGTTAGGTTAGGTTAGGTTAGGTTAGGTTAGGTTAGGTTAGGTTAGGTTAGGTTAGGTTAGGTTAGGTTAGGTTAGGTTAGGTTAGGTTAGGTTAGGTTAGGTTAGGTTAGGTTAGGTTAGGTTAGGTTAGGTTAGGTTAGGTTAGGTTAGGTTAGGTTAGGTTAGGTTAGGTTAGGTTAGGTTAGGTTAGGTTAGGTTAGGTTAGGTTAGGTTAGGTTAGGTTAGGTTAGGTTAGGTTAGGTTAGGTTAGGTTAGGTTAGGTTAGGTTAGGTTAGGTTAGGTTAGGTTAGGTTAGGTTAGGTTAGGTTAGGTTAGGTTAGGTTAGGTTAGGTTAGGTTAGGTTAGGTTAGGTTAGGTTAGGTTAGGTTAGGTTAGGTTAGGTTAGGTTAGGTTAGGTTAGGTTAGGTTAGGTTAGGTTAGGTTAGGTTAGGTTAGGTTAGGTTAGGTTAGGTTAGGTTAGGTTAGGTTAGGTTAGGTTAGGTTAGGTTAGGTTAGGTTAGGTTAGGTTAGGTTAGGTTAGGTTAGGTTAGGTTAGGTTAGGTTAGGTTAGGTTAGGTTAGGTTAGGTTAGGTTAGGTTAGGTTAGGTTAGGTTAGGTTAGGTTAGGTTAGGTTAGGTTAGGTTAGGTTAGGTTAGGTTAGGTTAGGTTAGGTTAGGTTAGGTTAGGTTAGGTTAGGTTAGGTTAGGTTAGGTTAGGTTAGGTTAGGTTAGGTTAGGTTAGGTTAGGTTAGGTTAGGTTAGGTTAGGTTAGGTTAGGTTAGGTTAGGTTAGGTTAGGTTAGGTTAGGTTAGGTTAGGTTAGGTTAGGTTAGGTTAGGTTAGGTTAGGTTAGGTTAGGTTAGGTTAGGTTAGGTTAGGTTAGGTTAGGTTAGGTTAGGTTAGGTTAGGTTAGGTTAGGTTAGGTTAGGTTAGGTTAGGTTAGGTTAGGTTAGGTTAGGTTAGGTTAGGTTAGGTTAGGTTAGGTTAGGTTAGGTTAGGTTAGGTTAGGTTAGGTTAGGTTAGGTTAGGTTAGGTTAGGTTAGGTTAGGTTAGGTTAGGTTAGGTTAGGTTAGGTTAGGTTAGGTTAGGTTAGGTTAGGTTAGGTTAGGTTAGGTTAGGTTAGGTTAGGTTAGGTTAGGTTAGGTTAGGTTAGGTTAGGTTAGGTTAGGTTAGGTTAGGTTAGGTTAGGTTAGGTTAGGTTAGGTTAGGTTAGGTTAGGTTAGGTTAGGTTAGGTTAGGTTAGGTTAGGTTAGGTTAGGTTAGGTTAGGTTAGGTTAGGTTAGGTTAGGTTAGGTTAGGTTAGGTTAGGTTAGGTTAGGTTAGGTTAGGTTAGGTTAGGTTAGGTTAGGTTAGGTTAGGTTAGGTTAGGTTAGGTTAGGTTAGGTTAGGTTAGGTTAGGTTAGGTTAGGTTAGGTTAGGTTAGGTTAGGTTAGGTTAGGTTAGGTTAGGTTAGGTTAGGTTAGGTTAGGTTAGGTTAGGTTAGGTTAGGTTAGGTTAGGTTAGGTTAGGTTAGGTTAGGTTAGGTTAGGTTAGGTTAGGTTAGGTTAGGTTAGGTTAGGTTAGGTTAGGTTAGGTTAGGTTAGGTTAGGTTAGGTTAGGTTAGGTTAGGTTAGGTTAGGTTAGGTTAGGTTAGGTTAGGTTAGGTTAGGTTAGGTTAGGTTAGGTTAGGTTAGGTTAGGTTAGGTTAGGTTAGGTTAGGTTAGGTTAGGTTAGGTTAGGTTAGGTTAGGTTAGGTTAGGTTAGGTTAGGTTAGGTTAGGTTAGGTTAGGTTAGGTTAGGTTAGGTTAGGTTAGGTTAGGTTAGGTTAGGTTAGGTTAGGTTAGGTTAGGTTAGGTTAGGTTAGGTTAGGTTAGGTTAGGTTAGGTTAGGTTAGGTTAGGTTAGGTTAGGTTAGGTTAGGTTAGGTTAGGTTAGGTTAGGTTAGGTTAGGTTAGGTTAGGTTAGGTTAGGTTAGGTTAGGTTAGGTTAGGTTAGGTTAGGTTAGGTTAGGTTAGGTTAGGTTAGGTTAGGTTAGGTTAGGTTAGGTTAGGTTAGGTTAGGTTAGGTTAGGTTAGGTTAGGTTAGGTTAGGTTAGGTTAGGTTAGGTTAGGTTAGGTTAGGTTAGGTTAGGTTAGGTTAGGTTAGGTTAGGTTAGGTTAGGTTAGGTTAGGTTAGGTTAGGTTAGGTTAGGTTAGGTTAGGTTAGGTTAGGTTAGGTTAGGTTAGGTTAGGTTAGGTTAGGTTAGGTTAGGTTAGGTTAGGTTAGGTTAGGTTAGGTTAGGTTAGGTTAGGTTAGGTTAGGTTAGGTTAGGTTAGGTTAGGTTAGGTTAGGTTAGGTTAGGTTAGGTTAGGTTAGGTTAGGTTAGGTTAGGTTAGGTTAGGTTAGGTTAGGTTAGGTTAGGTTAGGTTAGGTTAGGTTAGGTTAGGTTAGGTTAGGTTAGGTTAGGTTAGGTTAGGTTAGGTTAGGTTAGGTTAGGTTAGGTTAGGTTAGGTTAGGTTAGGTTAGGTTAGGTTAGGTTAGGTTAGGTTAGGTTAGGTTAGGTTAGGTTAGGTTAGGTTAGGTTAGGTTAGGTTAGGTTAGGTTAGGTTAGGTTAGGTTAGGTTAGGTTAGGTTAGGTTAGGTTAGGTTAGGTTAGGTTAGGTTAGGTTAGGTTAGGTTAGGTTAGGTTAGGTTAGGTTAGGTTAGGTTAGGTTAGGTTAGGTTAGGTTAGGTTAGGTTAGGTTAGGTTAGGTTAGGTTAGGTTAGGTTAGGTTAGGTTAGGTTAGGTTAGGTTAGGTTAGGTTAGGTTAGGTTAGGTTAGGTTAGGTTAGGTTAGGTTAGGTTAGGTTAGGTTAGGTTAGGTTAGGTTAGGTTAGGTTAGGTTAGGTTAGGTTAGGTTAGGTTAGGTTAGGTTAGGTTAGGTTAGGTTAGGTTAGGTTAGGTTAGGTTAGGTTAGGTTAGGTTAGGTTAGGTTAGGTTAGGTTAGGTTAGGTTAGGTTAGGTTAGGTTAGGTTAGGTTAGGTTAGGTTAGGTTAGGTTAGGTTAGGTTAGGTTAGGTTAGGTTAGGTTAGGTTAGGTTAGGTTAGGTTAGGTTAGGTTAGGTTAGGTTAGGTTAGGTTAGGTTAGGTTAGGTTAGGTTAGGTTAGGTTAGGTTAGGTTAGGTTAGGTTAGGTTAGGTTAGGTTAGGTTAGGTTAGGTTAGGTTAGGTTAGGTTAGGTTAGGTTAGGTTAGGTTAGGTTAGGTTAGGTTAGGTTAGGTTAGGTTAGGTTAGGTTAGGTTAGGTTAGGTTAGGTTAGGTTAGGTTAGGTTAGGTTAGGTTAGGTTAGGTTAGGTTAGGTTAGGTTAGGTTAGGTTAGGTTAGGTTAGGTTAGGTTAGGTTAGGTTAGGTTAGGTTAGGTTAGGTTAGGTTAGGTTAGGTTAGGTTAGGTTAGGTTAGGTTAGGTTAGGTTAGGTTAGGTTAGGTTAGGTTAGGTTAGGTTAGGTTAGGTTAGGTTAGGTTAGGTTAGGTTAGGTTAGGTTAGGTTAGGTTAGGTTAGGTTAGGTTAGGTTAGGTTAGGTTAGGTTAGGTTAGGTTAGGTTAGGTTAGGTTAGGTTAGGTTAGGTTAGGTTAGGTTAGGTTAGGTTAGGTTAGGTTAGGTTAGGTTAGGTTAGGTTAGGTTAGGTTAGGTTAGGTTAGGTTAGGTTAGGTTAGGTTAGGTTAGGTTAGGTTAGGTTAGGTTAGGTTAGGTTAGGTTAGGTTAGGTTAGGTTAGGTTAGGTTAGGTTAGGTTAGGTTAGGTTAGGTTAGGTTAGGTTAGGTTAGGTTAGGTTAGGTTAGGTTAGGTTAGGTTAGGTTAGGTTAGGTTAGGTTAGGTTAGGTTAGGTTAGGTTAGGTTAGGTTAGGTTAGGTTAGGTTAGGTTAGGTTAGGTTAGGTTAGGTTAGGTTAGGTTAGGTTAGGTTAGGTTAGGTTAGGTTAGGTTAGGTTAGGTTAGGTTAGGTTAGGTTAGGTTAGGTTAGGTTAGGTTAGGTTAGGTTAGGTTAGGTTAGGTTAGGTTAGGTTAGGTTAGGTTAGGTTAGGTTAGGTTAGGTTAGGTTAGGTTAGGTTAGGTTAGGTTAGGTTAGGTTAGGTTAGGTTAGGTTAGGTTAGGTTAGGTTAGGTTAGGTTAGGTTAGGTTAGGTTAGGTTAGGTTAGGTTAGGTTAGGTTAGGTTAGGTTAGGTTAGGTTAGGTTAGGTTAGGTTAGGTTAGGTTAGGTTAGGTTAGGTTAGGTTAGGTTAGGTTAGGTTAGGTTAGGTTAGGTTAGGTTAGGTTAGGTTAGGTTAGGTTAGGTTAGGTTAGGTTAGGTTAGGTTAGGTTAGGTTAGGTTAGGTTAGGTTAGGTTAGGTTAGGTTAGGTTAGGTTAGGTTAGGTTAGGTTAGGTTAGGTTAGGTTAGGTTAGGTTAGGTTAGGTTAGGTTAGGTTAGGTTAGGTTAGGTTAGGTTAGGTTAGGTTAGGTTAGGTTAGGTTAGGTTAGGTTAGGTTAGGTTAGGTTAGGTTAGGTTAGGTTAGGTTAGGTTAGGTTAGGTTAGGTTAGGTTAGGTTAGGTTAGGTTAGGTTAGGTTAGGTTAGGTTAGGTTAGGTTAGGTTAGGTTAGGTTAGGTTAGGTTAGGTTAGGTTAGGTTAGGTTAGGTTAGGTTAGGTTAGGTTAGGTTAGGTTAGGTTAGGTTAGGTTAGGTTAGGTTAGGTTAGGTTAGGTTAGGTTAGGTTAGGTTAGGTTAGGTTAGGTTAGGTTAGGTTAGGTTAGGTTAGGTTAGGTTAGGTTAGGTTAGGTTAGGTTAGGTTAGGTTAGGTTAGGTTAGGTTAGGTTAGGTTAGGTTAGGTTAGGTTAGGTTAGGTTAGGTTAGGTTAGGTTAGGTTAGGTTAGGTTAGGTTAGGTTAGGTTAGGTTAGGTTAGGTTAGGTTAGGTTAGGTTAGGTTAGGTTAGGTTAGGTTAGGTTAGGTTAGGTTAGGTTAGGTTAGGTTAGGTTAGGTTAGGTTAGGTTAGGTTAGGTTAGGTTAGGTTAGGTTAGGTTAGGTTAGGTTAGGTTAGGTTAGGTTAGGTTAGGTTAGGTTAGGTTAGGTTAGGTTAGGTTAGGTTAGGTTAGGTTAGGTTAGGTTAGGTTAGGTTAGGTTAGGTTAGGTTAGGTTAGGTTAGGTTAGGTTAGGTTAGGTTAGGTTAGGTTAGGTTAGGTTAGGTTAGGTTAGGTTAGGTTAGGTTAGGTTAGGTTAGGTTAGGTTAGGTTAGGTTAGGTTAGGTTAGGTTAGGTTAGGTTAGGTTAGGTTA
>OX637283.1:45000-60000 GCA_951799465.1 Leptophobia aripa | reverse complement strand
TAAAAGCGACTATTTATAAAAAACATATCTAAAAAAAAAAAATATATAAAAAATAATATTTTAAAAAAAATTGTCTCTATATAATGTTGAAAAAAAAAAAAATAATTATAATAATTAAGTTGAGCTGATTAAAGTAAAAAATGAAAAACAAAGTCAATCTGTTCTGAGGTCAAGTGTTGTGTGTCGGGTACCAGGGGGGGTGGGTTCATGGTTGAACTCTTTTAGGCTGTCTATTATTTTAGTAACGAAAGCTACGAGTGAGTCGGTTTCGGTTTGGGTTAGGAGGTTAAATGAGAAAGGGTTGGGGCATGTGTCCTTGCACATTTGGACGTGGTTGTGCCTATGGATGGTGTATCTGGGGCATGTTTCTAGTAGGTGTTTGAGTGTTTGTGTGGTGTGTTGGTCGCATGGACATTTGTCGTTGTCTTTGATTTGGAACCTGTAAAGATAGTCCTTCGAGAAGGAATGTCCCGTGATGAACTGGGTCAGTTGGAAAGAAACGCGTGTAGAAATAAAGAATTTTTGGATATCGCCGAGTGTGGGAAATATGTTCGCCGTGAAGCGGCCTTTGTTGTCAGATTTATATCTCTCGTTTGATTTGTGTAATGTGTCTTTTTTAATAATTGATTTTAGGTGCGAGAGTGGACAAGCGATGTGTTCAGCGGAACGGTGTAGTTGCGAGGCTCTATTAGCGGCACGGTCGGCGGCCTCGTTACCGCGGTCACCGGAGTGACCCTTAACCCATTGAAATTGGACTTGTGAGTTAGAATCTAGCGCTTTGATGTCGCGTAAAGTTGTGTGTATTTGATGGACGATCGGGTGTGTATTAGAGATGTTTTTTAGTGCCGCTAATGATGATTGTGAATCTGTGTAGATAATGGAGTGTTTGTGTCTTTGTTTAAGGATGTGAATGGTTGCGCGATGAATTGCGTATAGTTCCGCCTGAAAGACCGTGCAGGTGTCGTGTAGCTTGAAGAGCTTTGTGTGTGTAGGTGTTTCTGTGTTTAGTTGGAAAACCACGAACGCCGCTCCGACCGACTGGTTCTCTTGCTTGCTACCGTCCGTGTAGATGTGTGTGGCGGTAGGGTCTGATGAGTTGGTGTTGGTTAGGTTAGGTTAGGTTAGGTTAGGTTAGGTTAGGTTAGGTTAGGTTAGGTTAGGTTAGGTTAGGTTAGGTTAGGTTAGGTTAGGTTAGGTTAGGTTAGGTTAGGTTAGGTTAGGTTAGGTTAGGTTAGGTTAGGTTAGGTTAGGTTAGGTTAGGTTAGGTTAGGTTAGGTTAGGTTAGGTTAGGTTAGGTTAGGTTAGGTTAGGTTAGGTTAGGTTAGGTTAGGTTAGGTTAGGTTAGGTTAGGTTAGGTTAGGTTAGGTTAGGTTAGGTTAGGTTAGGTTAGGTTAGGTTAGGTTAGGTTAGGTTAGGTTAGGTTAGGTTAGGTTAGGTTAGGTTAGGTTAGGTTAGGTTAGGTTAGGTTAGGTTAGGTTAGGTTAGGTTAGGTTAGGTTAGGTTAGGTTAGGTTAGGTTAGGTTAGGTTAGGTTAGGTTAGGTTAGGTTAGGTTAGGTTAGGTTAGGTTAGGTTAGGTTAGGTTAGGTTAGGTTAGGTTAGGTTAGGTTAGGTTAGGTTAGGTTAGGTTAGGTTAGGTTAGGTTAGGTTAGGTTAGGTTAGGTTAGGTTAGGTTAGGTTAGGTTAGGTTAGGTTAGGTTAGGTTAGGTTAGGTTAGGTTAGGTTAGGTTAGGTTAGGTTAGGTTAGGTTAGGTTAGGTTAGGTTAGGTTAGGTTAGGTTAGGTTAGGTTAGGTTAGGTTAGGTTAGGTTAGGTTAGGTTAGGTTAGGTTAGGTTAGGTTAGGTTAGGTTAGGTTAGGTTAGGTTAGGTTAGGTTAGGTTAGGTTAGGTTAGGTTAGGTTAGGTTAGGTTAGGTTAGGTTAGGTTAGGTTAGGTTAGGTTAGGTTAGGTTAGGTTAGGTTAGGTTAGGTTAGGTTAGGTTAGGTTAGGTTAGGTTAGGTTAGGTTAGGTTAGGTTAGGTTAGGTTAGGTTAGGTTAGGTTAGGTTAGGTTAGGTTAGGTTAGGTTAGGTTAGGTTAGGTTAGGTTAGGTTAGGTTAGGTTAGGTTAGGTTAGGTTAGGTTAGGTTAGGTTAGGTTAGGTTAGGTTAGGTTAGGTTAGGTTAGGTTAGGTTAGGTTAGGTTAGGTTAGGTTAGGTTAGGTTAGGTTAGGTTAGGTTAGGTTAGGTTAGGTTAGGTTAGGTTAGGTTAGGTTAGGTTAGGTTAGGTTAGGTTAGGTTAGGTTAGGTTAGGTTAGGTTAGGTTAGGTTAGGTTAGGTTAGGTTAGGTTAGGTTAGGTTAGGTTAGGTTAGGTTAGGTTAGGTTAGGTTAGGTTAGGTTAGGTTAGGTTAGGTTAGGTTAGGTTAGGTTAGGTTAGGTTAGGTTAGGTTAGGTTAGGTTAGGTTAGGTTAGGTTAGGTTAGGTTAGGTTAGGTTAGGTTAGGTTAGGTTAGGTTAGGTTAGGTTAGGTTAGGTTAGGTTAGGTTAGGTTAGGTTAGGTTAGGTTAGGTTAGGTTAGGTTAGGTTAGGTTAGGTTAGGTTAGGTTAGGTTAGGTTAGGTTAGGTTAGGTTAGGTTAGGTTAGGTTAGGTTAGGTTAGGTTAGGTTAGGTTAGGTTAGGTTAGGTTAGGTTAGGTTAGGTTAGGTTAGGTTAGGTTAGGTTAGGTTAGGTTAGGTTAGGTTAGGTTAGGTTAGGTTAGGTTAGGTTAGGTTAGGTTAGGTTAGGTTAGGTTAGGT
Source organism: Leptophobia aripa (assembly GCA_951799465.1). Taxonomy (NCBI): domain Eukaryota; kingdom Metazoa; phylum Arthropoda; class Insecta; order Lepidoptera; family Pieridae; genus Leptophobia; species Leptophobia aripa. The sequence goes on along the minus strand of OX637283.1, from coordinate 57,233 downwards.
TAGGTTAGGTTAGGTTAGGTTAGGTTAGGTTAGGTTAGGTTAGGTTAGGTTAGGTTAGGTTAGGTTAGGTTAGGTTAGGTTAGGTTAGGTTAGGTTAGGTTAGGTTAGGTTAGGTTAGGTTAGGTTAGGTTAGGTTAGGTTAGGTTAGGTTAGGTTAGGTTAGGTTAGGTTAGGTTAGGTTAGGTTAGGTTAGGTTAGGTTAGGTTAGGTTAGGTTAGGTTAGGTTAGGTTAGGTTAGGTTAGGTTAGGTTAGGTTAGGTTAGGTTAGGTTAGGTTAGGTTAGGTTAGGTTAGGTTAGGTTAGGTTAGGTTAGGTTAGGTTAGGTTAGGTTAGGTTAGGTTAGGTTAGGTTAGGTTAGGTTAGGTTAGGTTAGGTTAGGTTAGGTTAGGTTAGGTTAGGTTAGGTTAGGTTAGGTTAGGTTAGGTTAGGTTAGGTTAGGTTAGGTTAGGTTAGGTTAGGTTAGGTTAGGTTAGGTTAGGTTAGGTTAGGTTAGGTTAGGTTAGGTTAGGTTAGGTTAGGTTAGGTTAGGTTAGGTTAGGTTAGGTTAGGTTAGGTTAGGTTAGGTTAGGTTAGGTTAGGTTAGGTTAGGTTAGGTTAGGTTAGGTTAGGTTAGGTTAGGTTAGGTTAGGTTAGGTTAGGTTAGGTTAGGTTAGGTTAGGTTAGGTTAGGTTAGGTTAGGTTAGGTTAGGTTAGGTTAGGTTAGGTTAGGTTAGGTTAGGTTAGGTTAGGTTAGGTTAGGTTAGGTTAGGTTAGGTTAGGTTAGGTTAGGTTAGGTTAGGTTAGGTTAGGTTAGGTTAGGTTAGGTTAGGTTAGGTTAGGTTAGGTTAGGTTAGGTTAGGTTAGGTTAGGTTAGGTTAGGTTAGGTTAGGTTAGGTTAGGTTAGGTTAGGTTAGGTTAGGTTAGGTTAGGTTAGGTTAGGTTAGGTTAGGTTAGGTTAGGTTAGGTTAGGTTAGGTTAGGTTAGGTTAGGTTAGGTTAGGTTAGGTTAGGTTAGGTTAGGTTAGGTTAGGTTAGGTTAGGTTAGGTTAGGTTAGGTTAGGTTAGGTTAGGTTAGGTTAGGTTAGGTTAGGTTAGGTTAGGTTAGGTTAGGTTAGGTTAGGTTAGGTTAGGTTAGGTTAGGTTAGGTTAGGTTAGGTTAGGTTAGGTTAGGTTAGGTTAGGTTAGGTTAGGTTAGGTTAGGTTAGGTTAGGTTAGGTTAGGTTAGGTTAGGTTAGGTTAGGTTAGGTTAGGTTAGGTTAGGTTAGGTTAGGTTAGGTTAGGTTAGGTTAGGTTAGGTTAGGTTAGGTTAGGTTAGGTTAGGTTAGGTTAGGTTAGGTTAGGTTAGGTTAGGTTAGGTTAGGTTAGGTTAGGTTAGGTTAGGTTAGGTTAGGTTAGGTTAGGTTAGGTTAGGTTAGGTTAGGTTAGGTTAGGTTAGGTTAGGTTAGGTTAGGTTAGGTTAGGTTAGGTTAGGTTAGGTTAGGTTAGGTTAGGTTAGGTTAGGTTAGGTTAGGTTAGGTTAGGTTAGGTTAGGTTAGGTTAGGTTAGGTTAGGTTAGGTTAGGTTAGGTTAGGTTAGGTTAGGTTAGGTTAGGTTAGGTTAGGTTAGGTTAGGTTAGGTTAGGTTAGGTTAGGTTAGGTTAGGTTAGGTTAGGTTAGGTTAGGTTAGGTTAGGTTAGGTTAGGTTAGGTTAGGTTAGGTTAGGTTAGGTTAGGTTAGGTTAGGTTAGGTTAGGTTAGGTTAGGTTAGGTTAGGTTAGGTTAGGTTAGGTTAGGTTAGGTTAGGTTAGGTTAGGTTAGGTTAGGTTAGGTTAGGTTAGGTTAGGTTAGGTTAGGTTAGGTTAGGTTAGGTTAGGTTAGGTTAGGTTAGGTTAGGTTAGGTTAGGTTAGGTTAGGTTAGGTTAGGTTAGGTTAGGTTAGGTTAGGTTAGGTTAGGTTAGGTTAGGTTAGGTTAGGTTAGGTTAGGTTAGGTTAGGTTAGGTTAGGTTAGGTTAGGTTAGGTTAGGTTAGGTTAGGTTAGGTTAGGTTAGGTTAGGTTAGGTTAGGTTAGGTTAGGTTAGGTTAGGTTAGGTTAGGTTAGGTTAGGTTAGGTTAGGTTAGGTTAGGTTAGGTTAGGTTAGGTTAGGTTAGGTTAGGTTAGGTTAGGTTAGGTTAGGTTAGGTTAGGTTAGGTTAGGTTAGGTTAGGTTAGGTTAGGTTAGGTTAGGTTAGGTTAGGTTAGGTTAGGTTAGGTTAGGTTAGGTTAGGTTAGGTTAGGTTAGGTTAGGTTAGGTTAGGTTAGGTTAGGTTAGGTTAGGTTAGGTTAGGTTAGGTTAGGTTAGGTTAGGTTAGGTTAGGTTAGGTTAGGTTAGGTTAGGTTAGGTTAGGTTAGGTTAGGTTAGGTTAGGTTAGGTTAGGTTAGGTTAGGTTAGGTTAGGTTAGGTTAGGTTAGGTTAGGTTAGGTTAGGTTAGGTTAGGTTAGGTTAGGTTAGGTTAGGTTAGGTTAGGTTAGGTTAGGTTAGGTTAGGTTAGGTTAGGTTAGGTTAGGTTAGGTTAGGTTAGGTTAGGTTAGGTTAGGTTAGGTTAGGTTAGGTTAGGTTAGGTTAGGTTAGGTTAGGTTAGGTTAGGTTAGGTTAGGTTAGGTTAGGTTAGGTTAGGTTAGGTTAGGTTAGGTTAGGTTAGGTTAGGTTAGGTTAGGTTAGGTTAGGTTAGGTTAGGTTAGGTTAGGTTAGGTTAGGTTAGGTTAGGTTAGGTTAGGTTAGGTTAGGTTAGGTTAGGTTAGGTTAGGTTAGGTTAGGTTAGGTTAGGTTAGGTTAGGTTAGGTTAGGTTAGGTTAGGTTAGGTTAGGTTAGGTTAGGTTAGGTTAGGTTAGGTTAGGTTAGGTTAGGTTAGGTTAGGTTAGGTTAGGTTAGGTTAGGTTAGGTTAGGTTAGGTTAGGTTAGGTTAGGTTAGGTTAGGTTAGGTTAGGTTAGGTTAGGTTAGGTTAGGTTAGGTTAGGTTAGGTTAGGTTAGGTTAGGTTAGGTTAGGTTAGGTTAGGTTAGGTTAGGTTAGGTTAGGTTAGGTTAGGTTAGGTTAGGTTAGGTTAGGTTAGGTTAGGTTAGGTTAGGTTAGGTTAGGTTAGGTTAGGTTAGGTTAGGTTAGGTTAGGTTAGGTTAGGTTAGGTTAGGTTAGGTTAGGTTAGGTTAGGTTAGGTTAGGTTAGGTTAGGTTAGGTTAGGTTAGGTTAGGTTAGGTTAGGTTAGGTTAGGTTAGGTTAGGTTAGGTTAGGTTAGGTTAGGTTAGGTTAGGTTAGGTTAGGTTAGGTTAGGTTAGGTTAGGTTAGGTTAGGTTAGGTTAGGTTAGGTTAGGTTAGGTTAGGTTAGGTTAGGTTAGGTTAGGTTAGGTTAGGTTAGGTTAGGTTAGGTTAGGTTAGGTTAGGTTAGGTTAGGTTAGGTTAGGTTAGGTTAGGTTAGGTTAGGTTAGGTTAGGTTAGGTTAGGTTAGGTTAGGTTAGGTTAGGTTAGGTTAGGTTAGGTTAGGTTAGGTTAGGTTAGGTTAGGTTAGGTTAGGTTAGGTTAGGTTAGGTTAGGTTAGGTTAGGTTAGGTTAGGTTAGGTTAGGTTAGGTTAGGTTAGGTTAGGTTAGGTTAGGTTAGGTTAGGTTAGGTTAGGTTAGGTTAGGTTAGGTTAGGTTAGGTTAGGTTAGGTTAGGTTAGGTTAGGTTAGGTTAGGTTAGGTTAGGTTAGGTTAGGTTAGGTTAGGTTAGGTTAGGTTAGGTTAGGTTAGGTTAGGTTAGGTTAGGTTAGGTTAGGTTAGGTTAGGTTAGGTTAGGTTAGGTTAGGTTAGGTTAGGTTAGGTTAGGTTAGGTTAGGTTAGGTTAGGTTAGGTTAGGTTAGGTTAGGTTAGGTTAGGTTAGGTTAGGTTAGGTTAGGTTAGGTTAGGTTAGGTTAGGTTAGGTTAGGTTAGGTTAGGTTAGGTTAGGTTAGGTTAGGTTAGGTTAGGTTAGGTTAGGTTAGGTTAGGTTAGGTTAGGTTAGGTTAGGTTAGGTTAGAGTTAGGTTAGGTTAGGTTAGGTTAGGTTAGGTTAGGTTAGGTTAGGTTAGGTTAGGTTAGGTTAGGTTAGGTTAGGTTAGGTTAGGTTAGGTTAGGTTAGGTTAGGTTAGGTTAGGTTAGGTTAGGTTAGGTTAGGTTAGGTTAGGTTAGGTTAGGTTAGGTTAGGTTAGGTTAGGTTAGGTTAGGTTAGGTTAGGTTAGGTTAGGTTAGGTTAGGTTAGGTTAGGTTAGGTTAGGTTAGGTTAGGTTAGGTTAGGTTAGGTTAGGTTAGGTTAGGTTAGGTTAGGTTAGGTTAGGTTAGGTTAGGTTAGGTTAGGTTAGGTTAGGTTAGGTTAGGTTAGGTTAGGTTAGGTTAGGTTAGGTTAGGTTAGGTTAGGTTAGGTTAGGTTAGGTTAGGTTAGGTTAGGTTAGGTTAGGTTAGGTTAGGTTAGGTTAGGTTAGGTTAGGTTAGGTTAGGTTAGGTTAGGTTAGGTTAGGTTAGGTTAGGTTAGGTTAGGTTAGGTTAGGTTAGGTTAGGTTAGGTTAGGTTAGGTTAGGTTAGGTTAGGTTAGGTTAGGTTAGGTTAGGTTAGGTTAGGTTAGGTTAGGTTAGGTTAGGTTAGGTTAGGTTAGGTTAGGTTAGGTTAGGTTAGGTTAGGTTAGGTTAGGTTAGGTTAGGTTAGGTTAGGTTAGGTTAGGTTAGGTTAGGTTAGGTTAGGTTAGGTTAGGTTAGGTTAGGTTAGGTTAGGTTAGGTTAGGTTAGGTTAGGTTAGGTTAGGTTAGGTTAGGTTAGGTTAGGTTAGGTTAGGTTAGGTTAGGTTAGGTTAGGTTAGGTTAGGTTAGGTTAGGTTAGGTTAGGTTAGGTTAGGTTAGGTTAGGTTAGGTTAGGTTAGGTTAGGTTAGGTTAGGTTAGGTTAGGTTAGGTTAGGTTAGGTTAGGTTAGGTTAGGTTAGGTTAGGTTAGGTTAGGTTAGGTTAGGTTAGGTTAGGTTAGGTTAGGTTAGGTTAGGTTAGGTTAGGTTAGGTTAGGTTAGGTTAGGTTAGGTTAGGTTAGGTTAGGTTAGGTTAGGTTAGGTTAGGTTAGGTTAGGTTAGGTTAGGTTAGGTTAGGTTAGGTTAGGTTAGGTTAGGTTAGGTTAGGTTAGGTTAGGTTAGGTTAGGTTAGGTTAGGTTAGGTTAGGTTAGGTTAGGTTAGGTTAGGTTAGGTTAGGTTAGGTTAGGTTAGGTTAGGTTAGGTTAGGTTAGGTTAGGTTAGGTTAGGTTAGGTTAGGTTAGGTTAGGTTAGGTTAGGTTAGGTTAGGTTAGGTTAGGTTAGGTTAGGTTAGGTTAGGTTAGGTTAGGTTAGGTTAGGTTAGGTTAGGTTAGGTTAGGTTAGGTTAGGTTAGGTTAGGTTAGGTTAGGTTAGGTTAGGTTAGGTTAGGTTAGGTTAGGTTAGGTTAGGTTAGGTTAGGTTAGGTTAGGTTAGGTTAGGTTAGGTTAGGTTAGGTTAGGTTAGGTTAGGTTAGGTTAGGTTAGGTTAGGTTAGGTTAGGTTAGGTTAGGTTAGGTTAGGTTAGGTTAGGTTAGGTTAGGTTAGGTTAGGTTAGGTTAGGTTAGGTTAGGTTAGGTTAGGTTAGGTTAGGTTAGGTTAGGTTAGGTTAGGTTAGGTTAGGTTAGGTTAGGTTAGGTTAGGTTAGGTTAGGTTAGGTTAGGTTAGGTTAGGTTAGGTTAGGTTAGGTTAGGTTAGGTTAGGTTAGGTTAGGTTAGGTTAGGTTAGGTTAGGTTAGGTTAGGTTAGGTTAGGTTAGGTTAGGTTAGGTTAGGTTAGGTTAGGTTAGGTTAGGTTAGGTTAGGTTAGGTTAGGTTAGGTTAGGTTAGGTTAGGTTAGGTTAGGTTAGGTTAGGTTAGGTTAGGTTAGGTTAGGTTAGGTTAGGTTAGGTTAGGTTAGGTTAGGTTAGGTTAGGTTAGGTTAGGTTAGGTTAGGTTAGGTTAGGTTAGGTTAGGTTAGGTTAGGTTAGGTTAGGTTAGGTTAGGTTAGGTTAGGTTAGGTTAGGTTAGGTTAGGTTAGGTTAGGTTAGGTTAGGTTAGGTTAGGTTAGGTTAGGTTAGGTTAGGTTAGGTTAGGTTAGGTTAGGTTAGGTTAGGTTAGGTTAGGTTAGGTTAGGTTAGGTTAGGTTAGGTTAGGTTAGGTTAGGTTAGGTTAGGTTAGGTTAGGTTAGGTTAGGTTAGGTTAGGTTAGGTTAGGTTAGGTTAGGTTAGGTTAGGTTAGGTTAGGTTAGGTTAGGTTAGGTTAGGTTAGGTTAGGTTAGGTTAGGTTAGGTTAGGTTAGGTTAGGTTAGGTTAGGTTAGGTTAGGTTAGGTTAGGTTAGGTTAGGTTAGGTTAGGTTAGGTTAGGTTAGGTTAGGTTAGGTTAGGTTAGGTTAGGTTAGGTTAGGTTAGGTTAGGTTAGGTTAGGTTAGGTTAGGTTAGGTTAGGTTAGGTTAGGTTAGGTTAGGTTAGGTTAGGTTAGGTTAGGTTAGGTTAGGTTAGGTTAGGTTAGGTTAGGTTAGGTTAGGTTAGGTTAGGTTAGGTTAGGTTAGGTTAGGTTAGGTTAGGTTAGGTTAGGTTAGGTTAGGTTAGGTTAGGTTAGGTTAGGTTAGGTTAGGTTAGGTTAGGTTAGGTTAGGTTAGGTTAGGTTAGGTTAGGTTAGGTTAGGTTAGGTTAGGTTAGGTTAGGTTAGGTTAGGTTAGGTTAGGTTAGGTTAGGTTAGGTTAGGTTAGGTTAGGTTAGGTTAGGTTAGGTTAGGTTAGGTTAGGTTAGGTTAGGTTAGGTTAGGTTAGGTTAGGTTAGGTTAGGTTAGGTTAGGTTAGGTTAGGTTAGGTTAGGTTAGGTTAGGTTAGGTTAGGTTAGGTTAGGTTAGGTTAGGTTAGGTTAGGTTAGGTTAGGTTAGGTTAGGTTAGGTTAGGTTAGGTTAGGTTAGGTTAGGTTAGGTTAGGTTAGGTTAGGTTAGGTTAGGTTAGGTTAGGTTAGGTTAGGTTAGGTTAGGTTAGGTTAGGTTAGGTTAGGTTAGGTTAGGTTAGGTTAGGTTAGGTTAGGTTAGGTTAGGTTAGGTTAGGTTAGGTTAGGTTAGGTTAGGTTAGGTTAGGTTAGGTTAGGTTAGGTTAGGTTAGGTTAGGTTAGGTTAGGTTAGGTTAGGTTAGGTTAGGTTAGGTTAGGTTAGGTTAGGTTAGGTTAGGTTAGGTTAGGTTAGGTTAGGTTAGGTTAGGTTAGGTTAGGTTAGGTTAGGTTAGGTTAGGTTAGGTTAGGTTAGGTTAGGTTAGGTTAGGTTAGGTTAGGTTAGGTTAGGTTAGGTTAGGTTAGGTTAGGTTAGGTTAGGTTAGGTTAGGTTAGGTTAGGTTAGGTTAGGTTAGGTTAGGTTAGGTTAGGTTAGGTTAGGTTAGGTTAGGTTAGGTTAGGTTAGGTTAGGTTAGGTTAGGTTAGGTTAGGTTAGGTTAGGTTAGGTTAGGTTAGGTTAGGTTAGGTTAGGTTAGGTTAGGTTAGGTTAGGTTAGGTTAGGTTAGGTTAGGTTAGGTTAGGTTAGGTTAGGTTAGGTTAGGTTAGGTTAGGTTAGGTTAGGTTAGGTTAGGTTAGGTTAGGTTAGGTTAGGTTAGGTTAGGTTAGGTTAGGTTAGGTTAGGTTAGGTTAGGTTAGGTTAGGTTAGGTTAGGTTAGGTTAGGTTAGGTTAGGTTAGGTTAGGTTAGGTTAGGTTAGGTTAGGTTAGGTTAGGTTAGGTTAGGTTAGGTTAGGTTAGGTTAGGTTAGGTTAGGTTAGGTTAGGTTAGGTTAGGTTAGGTTAGGTTAGGTTAGGTTAGGTTAGGTTAGGTTAGGTTAGGTTAGGTTAGGTTAGGTTAGGTTAGGTTAGGTTAGGTTAGGTTAGGTTAGGTTAGGTTAGGTTAGGTTAGGTTAGGTTAGGTTAGGTTAGGTTAGGTTAGGTTAGGTTAGGTTAGGTTAGGTTAGGTTAGGTTAGGTTAGGTTATGTTAGGTTAGGTTAGGTTAGGTTAGGTTAGGTTAGGTTAGGTTAGGTTAGGTTAGGTTAGGTTAGGTTAGGTTAGGTTAGGTTAGGTTAGGTTAGGTTAGGTTAGGTTAGGTTAGGTTAGGTTAGGTTAGGTTAGGTTAGGTTAGGTTAGGTTAGGTTAGGTTAGGTTAGGTTAGGTTAGGTTAGGTTAGGTTAGGTTAGGTTAGGTTAGGTTAGGTTAGGTTAGGTTAGGTTAGGTTAGGTTAGGTTAGGTTAGGTTAGGTTAGGTTAGGTTAGGTTAGGTTAGGTTAGGTTAGGTTAGGTTAGGTTAGGTTAGGTTAGGTTAGGTTAGGTTAGGTTAGGTTAGGTTAGGTTAGGTTAGGTTAGGTTAGGTTAGGTTAGGTTAGGTTAGGTTAGGTTAGGTTAGGTTAGGTTAGGTTAGGTTAGGTTAGGTTAGGTTAGGTTAGGTTAGGTTAGGTTAGGTTAGGTTAGGTTAGGTTAGGTTAGGTTAGGTTAGGTTAGGTTAGGTTAGGTTAGGTTAGGTTAGGTTAGGTTAGGTTAGGTTAGGTTAGGTTAGGTTAGGTTAGGTTAGGTTAGGTTAGGTTAGGTTAGGTTAGGTTAGGTTAGGTTAGGTTAGGTTAGGTTAGGTTAGGTTAGGTTAGGTTAGGTTAGGTTAGGTTAGGTTAGGTTAGGTTAGGTTAGGTTAGGTTAGGTTAGGTTAGGTTAGGTTAGGTTAGGTTAGGTTAGGTTAGGTTAGGTTAGGTTAGGTTAGGTTAGGTTAGGTTAGGTTAGGTTAGGTTAGGTTAGGTTAGGTTAGGTTAGGTTAGGTTAGGTTAGGTTAGGTTAGGTTAGGTTAGGTTAGGTTAGGTTAGGTTAGGTTAGGTTAGGTTAGGTTAGGTTAGGTTAGGTTAGGTTAGGTTAGGTTAGGTTAGGTTAGGTTAGGTTAGGTTAGGTTAGGTTAGGTTAGGTTAGGTTAGGTTAGGTTAGGTTAGGTTAGGTTAGGTTAGGTTAGGTTAGGTTAGGTTAGGTTAGGTTAGGTTAGGTTAGGTTAGGTTAGGTTAGGTTAGGTTAGGTTAGGTTAGGTTAGGTTAGGTTAGGTTAGGTTAGGTTAGGTTAGGTTAGGTTAGGTTAGGTTAGGTTAGGTTAGGTTAGGTTAGGTTAGGTTAGGTTAGGTTAGGTTAGGTTAGGTTAGGTTAGGTTAGGTTAGGTTAGGTTAGGTTAGGTTAGGTTAGGTTAGGTTAGGTTAGGTTAGGTTAGGTTAGGTTAGGTTAGGTTAGGTTAGGTTAGGTTAGGTTAGGTTAGGTTAGGTTAGGTTAGGTTAGGTTAGGTTAGGTTAGGTTAGGTTAGGTTAGGTTAGGTTAGGTTAGGTTAGGTTAGGTTAGGTTAGGTTAGGTTAGGTTAGGTTAGGTTAGGTTAGGTTAGGTTAGGTTAGGTTAGGTTAGGTTAGGTTAGGTTAGGTTAGGTTAGGTTAGGTTAGGTTAGGTTAGGTTAGGTTAGGTTAGGTTAGGTTAGGTTAGGTTAGGTTAGGTTAGGTTAGGTTAGGTTAGGTTAGGTTAGGTTAGGTTAGGTTAGGTTAGGTTAGGTTAGGTTAGGTTAGGTTAGGTTAGGTTAGGTTAGGTTAGGTTAGGTTAGGTTAGGTTAGGTTAGGTTAGGTTAGGTTAGGTTAGGTTAGGTTAGGTTAGGTTAGGTTAGGTTAGGTTAGGTTAGGTTAGGTTAGGTTAGGTTAGGTTAGGTTAGGTTAGGTTAGGTTAGGTTAGGTTAGGTTAGGTTAGGTTAGGTTAGGTTAGGTTAGGTTAGGTTAGGTTAGGTTAGGTTAGGTTAGGTTAGGTTAGGTTAGGTTAGGTTAGGTTAGGTTAGGTTAGGTTAGGTTAGGTTAGGTTAGGTTAGGTTAGGTTAGGTTAGGTTAGGTTAGGTTAGGTTAGGTTAGGTTAGGTTAGGTTAGGTTAGGTTAGGTTAGGTTAGGTTAGGTTAGGTTAGGTTAGGTTAGGTTAGGTTAGGTTAGGTTAGGTTAGGTTAGGTTAGGTTAGGTTAGGTTAGGTTAGGTTAGGTTAGGTTAGGTTAGGTTAGGTTAGGTTAGGTTAGGTTAGGTTAGGTTAGGTTAGGTTAGGTTAGGTTAGGTTAGGTTAGGTTAGGTTAGGTTAGGTTAGGTTAGGTTAGGTTAGGTTAGGTTAGGTTAGGTTAGGTTAGGTTAGGTTAGGTTAGGTTAGGTTAGGTTAGGTTAGGTTAGGTTAGGTTAGGTTAGGTTAGGTTAGGTTAGGTTAGGTTAGGTTAGGTTAGGTTAGGTTAGGTTAGGTTAGGTTAGGTTAGGTTAGGTTAGGTTAGGTTAGGTTAGGTTAGGTTAGGTTAGGTTAGGTTAGGTTAGGTTAGGTTAGGTTAGGTTAGGTTAGGTTAGGTTAGGTTAGGTTAGGTTAGGTTAGGTTAGGTTAGGTTAGGTTAGGTTAGGTTAGGTTAGGTTAGGTTAGGTTAGGTTAGGTTAGGTTAGGTTAGGTTAGGTTAGGTTAGGTTAGGTTAGGTTAGGTTAGGTTAGGTTAGGTTAGGTTAGGTTAGGTTAGGTTAGGTTAGGTTAGGTTAGGTTAGGTTAGGTTAGGTTAGGTTAGGTTAGGTTAGGTTAGGTTAGGTTAGGTTAGGTTAGGTTAGGTTAGGTTAGGTTAGGTTAGGTTAGGTTAGGTTAGGTTAGGTTAGGTTAGGTTAGGTTAGGTTAGGTTAGGTTAGGTTAGGTTAGGTTAGGTTAGGTTAGGTTAGGTTAGGTTAGGTTAGGTTAGGTTAGGTTAGGTTAGGTTAGGTTAGGTTAGGTTAGGTTAGGTTAGGTTAGGTTAGGTTAGGTTAGGTTAGGTTAGGTTAGGTTAGGTTAGGTTAGGTTAGGTTAGGTTAGGTTAGGTTAGGTTAGGTTAGGTTAGGTTAGGTTAGGTTAGGTTAGGTTAGGTTAGGTTAGGTTAGGTTAGGTTAGGTTAGGTTAGGTTAGGTTAGGTTAGGTTAGGTTAGGTTAGGTTAGGTTAGGTTAGGTTAGGTTAGGTTAGGTTAGGTTAGGTTAGGTTAGGTTAGGTTAGGTTAGGTTAGGTTAGGTTAGGTTAGGTTAGGTTAGGTTAGGTTAGGTTAGGTTAGGTTAGGTTAGGTTAGGTTAGGTTAGGTTAGGTTAGGTTAGGTTAGGTTAGGTTAGGTTAGGTTAGGTTAGGTTAGGTTAGGTTAGGTTAGGTTAGGTTAGGTTAGGTTAGGTTAGGTTAGGTTAGGTTAGGTTAGGTTAGGTTAGGTTAGGTTAGGTTAGGTTAGGTTAGGTTAGGTTAGGTTAGGTTAGGTTAGGTTAGGTTAGGTTAGGTTAGGTTAGGTTAGGTTAGGTTAGGTTAGGTTAGGTTAGGTTAGGTTAGGTTAGGTTAGGTTAGGTTAGGTTAGGTTAGGTTAGGTTAGGTTAGGTTAGGTTAGGTTAGGTTAGGTTAGGTTAGGTTAGGTTAGGTTAGGTTAGGTTAGGTTAGGTTAGGTTAGGTTAGGTTAGGTTAGGTTAGGTTAGGTTAGGTTAGGTTAGGTTAGGTTAGGTTAGGTTAGGTTAGGTTAGGTTAGGTTAGGTTAGGTTAGGTTAGGTTAGGTTAGGTTAGGTTAGGTTAGGTTAGGTTAGGTTAGGTTAGGTTAGGTTAGGTTAGGTTAGGTTAGGTTAGGTTAGGTTAGGTTAGGTTAGGTTAGGTTAGGTTAGGTTAGGTTAGGTTAGGTTAGGTTAGGTTAGGTTAGGTTAGGTTAGGTTAGGTTAGGTTAGGTTAGGTTAGGTTAGGTTAGGTTAGGTTAGGTTAGGTTAGGTTAGGTTAGGTTAGGTTAGGTTAGGTTAGGTTAGGTTAGGTTAGGTTAGGTTAGGTTAGGTTAGGTTAGGTTAGGTTAGGTTAGGTTAGGTTAGGTTAGGTTAGGTTAGGTTAGGTTAGGTTAGGTTAGGTTAGGTTAGGTTAGGTTAGGTTAGGTTAGGTTAGGTTAGGTTAGGTTAGGTTAGGTTAGGTTAGGTTAGGTTAGGTTAGGTTAGGTTAGGTTAGGTTAGGTTAGGTTAGGTTAGGTTAGGTTAGGTTAGGTTAGGTTAGGTTAGGTTAGGTTAGGTTAGGTTAGGTTAGGTTAGGTTAGGTTAGGTTAGGTTAGGTTAGGTTAGGTTAGGTTAGGTTAGGTTAGGTTAGGTTAGGTTAGGTTAGGTTAGGTTAGGTTAGGTTAGGTTAGGTTAGGTTAGGTTAGGTTAGGTTAGGTTAGGTTAGGTTAGGTTAGGTTAGGTTAGGTTAGGTTAGGTTAGGTTAGGTTAGGTTAGGTTAGGTTAGGTTAGGTTAGGTTAGGTTAGGTTAGGTTAGGTTAGGTTAGGTTAGGTTAGGTTA
>OX637283.1:0-40000 GCA_951799465.1 Leptophobia aripa | reverse complement strand
GATAGAGAATGTCTCGTTTTTCAGAGAGGGGTTTTGTTCTTTAATAGTGGTCAGCAGGTCTTTTTCCTCTAGGGACTTGTCGATTCCCTTAATAGTGATGAGGGGGTTCAGTCTCCTCTCGTCTTCGGCTTCTATACCCTCCGACTGGTTCAGTTTTGCCTTGGTGATGTTCTTGTGCTCCTCGCTTTCAAAAGAAAGCTTCAGTTTGACGTTTGAGAGCGGTGTGATTTTGGTGGGGGCGAAGCCGCACTCTCTGAAGTTTACCGCTTCTCGTACGTACAGGAGAAGTTCCTGTGTGGAGAAGCAGGGATCTCTGCTGACCACCAGTGAGGGGGCGGAGGGCGTTCTCGGTATGTCCGAGTTAGTTTTGGAGATAATCGTTGGGGGGGCCGGGGTCACTTTTTTGTGAATAGTAGGTTCTTCGCCGCCTTGTCTTGCCTTGTTTTGGCTGGCGGCTTCTGCGTAGGATTTGAGCTTAAGCTCAAACCTCTCTTCTCTCTGCTCCGCCTTTTCGTTTAGGGTTTGGATAGTTTCCTCTATTTTCCCGAGACTCTTGTGTACTTCTTCCTGAAGTACCTTGGCGGTGTTGGAGTGTGTGCTGGAGAGGCTGAGCCGGCACATTTCCAGCTTCTTGTTCTCCTCCTCCAGTTTCTGAATTTGGCGATTCAGGTTCTGGGTGAGGAGGCTGAGGGCTGTAATTTGTGCGGACTCCGCTGGGGGAGGCATTCCCTCGTCGCGATTTTGTGTGTGTCCCTGTGGCGGGACCCCTCTTTGTTTTGATTCTCCCTCGGCGTCTTTAAATAATTGGTGGAGTCGTCTCACCGCCACCGTGACCCCGGTTTTAATCTCGGTTTTGAGATTTCTCGACTCTGCTAGATGAGCGAGAGCTTTCATGAGGCACGATTTTGCCTCCTGCTCTCTCGAGGGTTTTTGTTTCATAGAAACAGTAGCATCGAGGTCTATCGTCTCGATGCTTTTGCAGATGGTGGAGGGTTTGGGCTGCGGCTGTAAAGGGGCCGCGTTCACCCTTTCCGCTGAAGCGGTTTTAGGGGAGGTGGTTTTTTTGGCGGGGGGGGTACGGATGCCAAACATATTATTATATTATTTGAGAAAGATAGGTCGAGGTGTAAACGAGAGGGAAGGTTTTAACAATATCGGACCTTCGAAACGGTTTGGGTTTAAACTACTTTGAATAAATTAATGAGGAACGATAATTGAATGAGACGTGTGTTGAGTCCTTTGGTAAGTTGTTTATATATATAAAATTGCTTGATGAGCACTAATTGTTTCCTTTGGGATTTTGCTGACGAGCAAAAAAAAAAAGGTCGGTAGGTATTTATTTTTGCAAGGAATTTACTTTTAATTTAAAAAACTAGGTGAATACGACTTTATTGCGAAATTGAGTTTATTTAGGTGGATTTATTTTTAGGGGATTTTACTTTTGAGAGAAAATTGACTTTTATGACAAACTAAAGAGAAAATAAAATAAAATTGACTTTTGGACTCTAACTATTGAAGGGATTTATTGAATAATTTGTTTGAGATGAGAAAGCTATTATTTGGAAAATATGCTACTTTAGGTGTTTTAATGCAAAATAAATTGGACTCTAATAATTTTAAAGAAAAAATTAAACAAAGGGAATGGAAAGCAAACTTTATAATTTAACAAAATTACCGATAACAAAGACTTTTTATTAGCGCGGCTGCAGCAGGTAAGCGCTGCAGGTATTTTTTATGACTTTTACGGATGCTATTTGGTTTATAACAGAAATTACTTTTTTATTATTTGTTTGAGATTTAGAAAAAGAAGGAAATACAATATTTAAGACTGCAAATAAAATCGGAGTGAAAACAAATTTAATAAAGCGCTTCCGATAACAATTGTAACTGGGTGGCCCAGTGAAAAAATATAAAAGTGTAAATATAAGTGTGTATATATGTCTGTGTGTACTAATAAAAACAACAATTATCAGAACGCAAGTAATTTAAATTTAATTTAATTTAAACAGAAAAAAAGCCTGATCTTGAAACAAAAAATAAAAATAAAGCTACGACTTACGTTGCTCTGCAAAACTGTAACGAAACTAAGCTAAACAAAACTAACAAACACTAGAGCACTACGAACTTAGAGTTCTACTAAAAAGAAGCGAAGCACGAAAGCACGAAGACGAACGCGGCGGTTGAATTTGCACTTGAACTCGAACTTGAACTTTTTTTTGGTGTTGAAAATGAACCGACCGAACTGTTGTTAACTAAACTGGGATAACTATAACTTGGACCGATTTGAGAGCGTGTTAATGCTGTGATTGCTAGAATGCGACTGGTTAGGTTAGGTTAGGTTAGGTTAGGTTAGGTTAGGTTAGGTTAGGTTAGGTTAGGTTAGGTTAGGTTAGGTTAGGTTAGGTTAGGTTAGGTTAGGTTAGGTTAGGTTAGGTTAGGTTAGGTTAGGTTAGGTTAGGTTAGGTTAGGTTAGGTTAGGTTAGGTTAGGTTAGGTTAGGTTAGGTTAGGTTAGGTTAGGTTAGGTTAGGTTAGGTTAGGTTAGGTTAGGTTAGGTTAGGTTAGGTTAGGTTAGGTTAGGTTAGGTTAGGTTAGGTTAGGTTAGGTTAGGTTAGGTTAGGTTAGGTTAGGTTAGGTTAGGTTAGGTTAGGTTAGGTTAGGTTAGGTTAGGTTAGGTTAGGTTAGGTTAGGTTAGGTTAGGTTAGGTTAGGTTAGGTTAGGTTAGGTTAGGTTAGGTTAGGTTAGGTTAGGTTAGGTTAGGTTAGGTTAGGTTAGGTTAGGTTAGGTTAGGTTAGGTTAGGTTAGGTTAGGTTAGGTTAGGTTAGGTTAGGTTAGGTTAGGTTAGGTTAGGTTAGGTTAGGTTAGGTTAGGTTAGGTTAGGTTAGGTTAGGTTAGGTTAGGTTAGGTTAGGTTAGGTTAGGTTAGGTTAGGTTAGGTTAGGTTAGGTTAGGTTAGGTTAGGTTAGGTTAGGTTAGGTTAGGTTAGGTTAGGTTAGGTTAGGTTAGGTTAGGTTAGGTTAGGTTAGGTTAGGTTAGGTTAGGTTAGGTTAGGTTAGGTTAGGTTAGGTTAGGTTAGGTTAGGTTAGGTTAGGTTAGGTTAGGTTAGGTTAGGTTAGGTTAGGTTAGGTTAGGTTAGGTTAGGTTAGGTTAGGTTAGGTTAGGTTAGGTTAGGTTAGGTTAGGTTAGGTTAGGTTAGGTTAGGTTAGGTTAGGTTAGGTTAGGTTAGGTTAGGTTAGGTTAGGTTAGGTTAGGTTAGGTTAGGTTAGGTTAGGTTAGGTTAGGTTAGGTTAGGTTAGGTTAGGTTAGGTTAGGTTAGGTTAGGTTAGGTTAGGTTAGGTTAGGTTAGGTTAGGTTAGGTTAGGTTAGGTTAGGTTAGGTTAGGTTAGGTTAGGTTAGGTTAGGTTAGGTTAGGTTAGGTTAGGTTAGGTTAGGTTAGGTTAGGTTAGGTTAGGTTAGGTTAGGTTAGGTTAGGTTAGGTTAGGTTAGGTTAGGTTAGGTTAGGTTAGGTTAGGTTAGGTTAGGTTAGGTTAGGTTAGGTTAGGTTAGGTTAGGTTAGGTTAGGTTAGGTTAGGTTAGGTTAGGTTAGGTTAGGTTAGGTTAGGTTAGGTTAGGTTAGGTTAGGTTAGGTTAGGTTAGGTTAGGTTAGGTTAGGTTAGGTTAGGTTAGGTTAGGTTAGGTTAGGTTAGGTTAGGTTAGGTTAGGTTAGGTTAGGTTAGGTTAGGTTAGGTTAGGTTAGGTTAGGTTAGGTTAGGTTAGGTTAGGTTAGGTTAGGTTAGGTTAGGTTAGGTTAGGTTAGGTTAGGTTAGGTTAGGTTAGGTTAGGTTAGGTTAGGTTAGGTTAGGTTAGGTTAGGTTAGGTTAGGTTAGGTTAGGTTAGGTTAGGTTAGGTTAGGTTAGGTTAGGTTAGGTTAGGTTAGGTTAGGTTAGGTTAGGTTAGGTTAGGTTAGGTTAGGTTAGGTTAGGTTAGGTTAGGTTAGGTTAGGTTAGGTTAGGTTAGGTTAGGTTAGGTTAGGTTAGGTTAGGTTAGGTTAGGTTAGGTTAGGTTAGGTTAGGTTAGGTTAGGTTAGGTTAGGTTAGGTTAGGTTAGGTTAGGTTAGGTTAGGTTAGGTTAGGTTAGGTTAGGTTAGGTTAGGTTAGGTTAGGTTAGGTTAGGTTAGGTTAGGTTAGGTTAGGTTAGGTTAGGTTAGGTTAGGTTAGGTTAGGTTAGGTTAGGTTAGGTTAGGTTAGGTTAGGTTAGGTTAGGTTAGGTTAGGTTAGGTTAGGTTAGGTTAGGTTAGGTTAGGTTAGGTTAGGTTAGGTTAGGTTAGGTTAGGTTAGGTTAGGTTAGGTTAGGTTAGGTTAGGTTAGGTTAGGTTAGGTTAGGTTAGGTTAGGTTAGGTTAGGTTAGGTTAGGTTAGGTTAGGTTAGGTTAGGTTAGGTTAGGTTAGGTTAGGTTAGGTTAGGTTAGGTTAGGTTAGGTTAGGTTAGGTTAGGTTAGGTTAGGTTAGGTTAGGTTAGGTTAGGTTAGGTTAGGTTAGGTTAGGTTAGGTTAGGTTAGGTTAGGTTAGGTTAGGTTAGGTTAGGTTAGGTTAGGTTAGGTTAGGTTAGGTTAGGTTAGGTTAGGTTAGGTTAGGTTAGGTTAGGTTAGGTTAGGTTAGGTTAGGTTAGGTTAGGTTAGGTTAGGTTAGGTTAGGTTAGGTTAGGTTAGGTTAGGTTAGGTTAGGTTAGGTTAGGTTAGGTTAGGTTAGGTTAGGTTAGGTTAGGTTAGGTTAGGTTAGGTTAGGTTAGGTTAGGTTAGGTTAGGTTAGGTTAGGTTAGGTTAGGTTAGGTTAGGTTAGGTTAGGTTAGGTTAGGTTAGGTTAGGTTAGGTTAGGTTAGGTTAGGTTAGGTTAGGTTAGGTTAGGTTAGGTTAGGTTAGGTTAGGTTAGGTTAGGTTAGGTTAGGTTAGGTTAGGTTAGGTTAGGTTAGGTTAGGTTAGGTTAGGTTAGGTTAGGTTAGGTTAGGTTAGGTTAGGTTAGGTTAGGTTAGGTTAGGTTAGGTTAGGTTAGGTTAGGTTAGGTTAGGTTAGGTTAGGTTAGGTTAGGTTAGGTTAGGTTAGGTTAGGTTAGGTTAGGTTAGGTTAGGTTAGGTTAGGTTAGGTTAGGTTAGGTTAGGTTAGGTTAGGTTAGGTTAGGTTAGGTTAGGTTAGGTTAGGTTAGGTTAGGTTAGGTTAGGTTAGGTTAGGTTAGGTTAGGTTAGGTTAGGTTAGGTTAGGTTAGGTTAGGTTAGGTTAGGTTAGGTTAGGTTAGGTTAGGTTAGGTTAGGTTAGGTTAGGTTAGGTTAGGTTAGGTTAGGTTAGGTTAGGTTAGGTTAGGTTAGGTTAGGTTAGGTTAGGTTAGGTTAGGTTAGGTTAGGTTAGGTTAGGTTAGGTTAGGTTAGGTTAGGTTAGGTTAGGTTAGGTTAGGTTAGGTTAGGTTAGGTTAGGTTAGGTTAGGTTAGGTTAGGTTAGGTTAGGTTAGGTTAGGTTAGGTTAGGTTAGGTTAGGTTAGGTTAGGTTAGGTTAGGTTAGGTTAGGTTAGGTTAGGTTAGGTTAGGTTAGGTTAGGTTAGGTTAGGTTAGGTTAGGTTAGGTTAGGTTAGGTTAGGTTAGGTTAGGTTAGGTTAGGTTAGGTTAGGTTAGGTTAGGTTAGGTTAGGTTAGGTTAGGTTAGGTTAGGTTAGGTTAGGTTAGGTTAGGTTAGGTTAGGTTAGGTTAGGTTAGGTTAGGTTAGGTTAGGTTAGGTTAGGTTAGGTTAGGTTAGGTTAGGTTAGGTTAGGTTAGGTTAGGTTAGGTTAGGTTAGGTTAGGTTAGGTTAGGTTAGGTTAGGTTAGGTTAGGTTAGGTTAGGTTAGGTTAGGTTAGGTTAGGTTAGGTTAGGTTAGGTTAGGTTAGGTTAGGTTAGGTTAGGTTAGGTTAGGTTAGGTTAGGTTAGGTTAGGTTAGGTTAGGTTAGGTTAGGTTAGGTTAGGTTAGGTTAGGTTAGGTTAGGTTAGGTTAGGTTAGGTTAGGTTAGGTTAGGTTAGGTTAGGTTAGGTTAGGTTAGGTTAGGTTAGGTTAGGTTAGGTTAGGTTAGGTTAGGTTAGGTTAGGTTAGGTTAGGTTAGGTTAGGTTAGGTTAGGTTAGGTTAGGTTAGGTTAGGTTAGGTTAGGTTAGGTTAGGTTAGGTTAGGTTAGGTTAGGTTAGGTTAGGTTAGGTTAGGTTAGGTTAGGTTAGGTTAGGTTAGGTTAGGTTAGGTTAGGTTAGGTTAGGTTAGGTTAGGTTAGGTTAGGTTAGGTTAGGTTAGGTTAGGTTAGGTTAGGTTAGGTTAGGTTAGGTTAGGTTAGGTTAGGTTAGGTTAGGTTAGGTTAGGTTAGGTTAGGTTTTTTTTTTTTTTTTTTTTTTTTTTTTTTTTAAGCTAATTGATCCTTAGAAGAGTTTTATAATGTGTCACTTATGTAGCTAATACATGTTATTTATGGTTATTAAAATAAGAGCGACGGAATAAGTTGTTGGCTATTGGATACCGTTCTTATCCGTCGCTCTATTTTGTACAATAGACATTAAGCTATTTACATGGCTAATATAAAGGGTGAAAAATAAATGAAATAATAATAAACAAAACGACGAAGAAGTTCTGGCTTTGGGATACCATCCTAATTCGCTATTCTGTTTTTACAAGTTGTGAATAAGAGTATGGGAAAGAGTGGGGTGACGAAAAGGTTTTGGCTGTAAGATACCGTTCCTGTTCGATACCCCTGTTTGTGTTTTACAAATTTGTGTTATGTTATATCAGTGTGAGTCTTAGTCAAAGCATGGACGTAGTGATTTTTAAGAGCAGTTGAAAACAATAAAAAAAAGAGAAAACTAATTAGAAAAAGAGTAACGTGCTAGCATTGGAGTGTTTATGAGTTGAGTGTTTAGTGGTTATCCATGGGTTTGACCTTAAGTGACACTGATATAAATTGATTTGTTGATGTACCTTGATAGACCAAAATAAACAGAAAAGGCAGTTAGTTTAATCTGTATGTTGTTTATTGAGTGTTGTGAATAAATAAAAATGGACAATTTTCTAAATATAGGTTTAAGAATTAAATTGATTTTGGTCGATCAATGAGTATTGTATGTGTCTAAATATAAGGTATAAAGGGTTTGATTTTTACTGAGTTTACTGTGACTAGATTATACATAGGAATAATGTGGTTTGGAAATGAGCTTAAACAAATGAAAAAATATAATAAATAAAAATGATGATAAACGAAAAATGGACCAAAGTGATTGTGTGAAAATATGTTGGAGTATTTGGAACTAGTTTTGCTTGAATTAAGAATTGGGATTCTTTTTTAATAGTTTAGGGGTTTTGTAATTTTAGTCCATTTTTGGTCCGTCACCCGTTTGTTAGAAGAATTTTACAAAAAAAATATATGTTAGAATACTGTTTTGAAGAAGTATTGATTCAAATGAGCTAAACATTTTTAATGAGAGTTTATGAATTTGAACTTTTGGTTTAAACATGTTATAATAAAAATGAGAAAGAATAATAATAATAAAATAATATAAAAAAAAAAAAAGGCCTAATGATTTGATTTGTGGATTTGTAGAGAAATAGAAATTAAAGTGAGCTGGATTTGGTGCTTCTATGTTCTTAGTGAATTCAAACAAACTTTTTCTTAACTAAACTAGGCTAATTTGAGAGTATACTAATGAGTGCTAAGTACAATGTTTACTAAGAGTAATGATTTATCCAAAATAGACTGAATAATATTAACCGGGGATGAGTCTTTTAAGTGAGAGTTGTGGTTAAATAATGTTTGACATAATAAAGTTGTTTGAGAATTTATATAGATTGAGTCTATTTTGGTCGGTCATTCTTCGTTTATAAAATTAATATTAACACTATCATTGCAAAAATATGGCTAAAATACTAATTGCGTTAAATGATTCTTATATACAAAGATAAGTTTATTCCAATTGACAAAGAAGTATAGGTATCTTTTGGTTGAATGAAATGAGGGGAGAAAAGTAAGTAAAAATAAACTATGGTTGTGACGGTGGTGAGATGTGTGGTAGTGTATGGCTTTATATGTGTGTGTGTGTGTTCCTTATGTTATTTAAGAGTGTGAAAGTTTGCGCGAATTTGATTCAGACATAATTTATTTTTGACTCTACGCGTGCTCGCATGGCTCGGACTTTGGGGCAGGTTGTGCTGTCTGCACGGTGTGTGGTGTCGGTTTTGGTGTTGTGTTTTTTATTGTGGTCCTTGCAGTTAATGCAGGAGGGGGTAGATGTGTCTGGTTCGGTGCAGGAGGAGGTGAAGTGTTCATCTCCGCATTTGGCGCAACTGGGAATGATTGATGGGCACCTACTCTTTGTGTGGCCGAACCCTTGGCATTGGCGACACTGAATGAAGGGTGAAAAGGTGTCGCAATGGACTCTCCTGTGATCCAAGGCGACCCGTCCTAGGTCGAGGAATTTGCGCCATGCGGTGGGAGTGGTGTTTAAGACTACGTTATAGAGACTATCATTACGATTGTTTCTCTTAAATTTGATAGAAAATGTCTCGTTTTTCAGAGAGGGGTTTTGTTCTTTAATGGTGGTCAGCAGGTCTTTTTCCTCTAGGGACTTGTCGATTCCCTTAATGGTGATGAGGGGGTTCAGTCTCCTCTCGTCTTCGGCTTCTATACCCTCCGATTGGTTCAGTTTTGCCTTGGTGATGTTCTTGTGCTCCTCGCTTTCAAAAGAAAGCTTCAGTTTGACGTTTGAGAGCGGTGTGATTTTGGTGGGGGCGAAGCCGCACTCTCTGAAGTTTACCGCTTCTCGTACGTACAGGAGAAGTTCCTGTGTGGAGAAGCAGGGATCTCTGCTGACCACCAGTGAGGGGGCGGAGGGCGTTCTCGGTATGTCCGAGTTAGTTTTGGAGATAATCGTTGGGGGGGCCGGGGTCACTTTTTTGTGAATAGTAGGTTCTTCGCCGCCTTGTCTTGCCTTGTTTTGGCTGGCGGCTTCTGCGTAGGATTTGAGCTTAAGCTCAAACCTCTCTTCTCTCTGCTCCGCCTTTTCGTTTAGGGTTTGGAAATTTTCCTCTATTTTCCCGAGACTCTTGTGTACTTCTTCCTGAAGTACCTTGGCGGTGTTGGAGTGTGTGCTGGAGAGGCTGAGCCGGCACATTTCCAGCTTCTTGTTCTCCTCCTCCAGTTTCTGAATTTGGCGATTCAGGTTCTGGGTGAGGAGGCCGAGGGCTGTAATTTGTGCGGACTCAGCTGGGGGAGGCATTCCCTCGTCGGGATTTTGTGTGTGTCCCTGTGGCGGGACCCCTCTCTGTTTTGATTCTCCCTCGGCGTCTTTAAATAATTGGTGGAGTCGTCTCACCGCCACCGTGACCCCGGTTTTAATCTCGGTTTTGAGATTTCTCGACTCTGCTAGATGAGCGAGAGCTTTCATGAGGCACGATTTTGCCTCCTGCTCTCTCGAGGGTTTTTGTTTCATAGAAACAGTAGCATCGAGGTCTATCGTCTCGATGCTTTTGCGGATGGTGGAGGGTTTGGGCTGCGGCTGTAAAGGGGCCGCGTTCACCCTTTCCGCTGAAGCGGTCTTAGGGGAGGTGGTTTTTTTGGCAGGGGGGGTACGGATGCCAAACATGTTTTTTTTTTTGAGGAAGAGTTCGAGGTGAAAGCGAAAGGGCAGTTTTGACAATCGGACGATTGAAACGATTTAGGTTTGTATTAATGACTTATAACTTAAGTTGTGCAAGGAGGTAGGTGTGAATTTATGTGCTTTACCTCTTGCAGGAAACAGGAACTAAAAGTAACTAACTAACTAACTAAAACAAAAATGAACGCAAAATGTTCCCTTTGAATTTTGCTGGAAGAGCACTAACTGGAACAAAAATGAACGCAAATGTTCCCTTTGAATTTTGCTGGAAGAGCACTAACCGGAACAAAAATGAACGCTAAATGTTCCCTTTGAATTTTGCTGGAAGAGCACTAACTGGAACAAAAATGAACGCTAAATGTTCCCTTTGAATTTTGCTGGAAGAGCACTAACTGGAACAAAAATGAACGCTAAATGTTCCCTTTGAATTTTGCTGGAAGAGCACTAACTGGAACAAAAATGAACGCTAAATGTTCCCTTTGAATTTTGCTGGAAGAGCACTAACTGGAACAAAAATGAACGCTAAATGTTCCCTTTGAATTTTGCTGGAAGAGCACTAACTGGAACAAAAATGAACGCTAAATGTTCCCTTTGAATTTTGCTGGAAGAGCACTAACTGGAACAAAAATGAACGCTAAATGTTCCCTTTGAATTTTGCTGGAAGAGCACTAACTGGAACAAAAATGAACGCTAAATGTTCCCTTTGAATTTTGCTGGAAGAGCACTAACTGGAACAAAAATGAACGCTAAATGTTCCCTTTGAATTTTGCTGGAAGAGCACTAACTGGAACAAAAATAAACGCTAAATGTTCCCTTTGAATTTTGCTGACGAGCAAAAAAAAAAAAAAAAAAAAAAAAAAAAAAAAAAAAGGTCGTTCAAGGTCACGTCAAATTGCCAAAAACCCTAAAATAAAAATTTACTTTAGTTAACTAGGAGAATTCGAATTAATTGCAAATAATTGCTTACTTGGATGAATTTATTTTTAGGAGAATTTACTTTAATATTTTTTAAAGAAAATGAAAATTTTACTATTTTGAAAAAAAAAAAAGAATGACTTTTGGACTCTAACTATTATTGAAAGGGCTTTATTAATTTATTTGTTTGAAGCGAAAAAGTTATTGTTTAGAAAGTATGCTACTTTAGGGATGTTAATGCAAAATGTTTTAGACTTTAATTATTTGAAAAGTTTAAACAAAGGGAATGCAACCTTAGGAATTTAACAAAATGGCCGAAGACAATGACTTTTATTAGCGCGGCTGCAGCAGGTAAGCGCTGCAGGTATTTTATGACTTTTACGGGATGACTATTTGGTTTATTACAAAAAATTACTAATTTATAATTTGTATGAGTCTTTTATAAAAAAGAAGGAAATACAATATTTATGCCTGCAAGTAAAAACGAAGTGAAGACAAATGTAAAATAAAATAATATACCGCTTCCGATAAAAATTGTAACCGTGTGGTCAAGTAAATATATTATAATAATTGTGTAAGTGTGTAAATATGTGTAAATATGTGTGAATATGTGTAAATATGTGTAAAAGTGTAAATATATTGATTTGAACAGACGCGGACAGTGACTATCAGAAAAAAACCAGCGACAAAAGAAATGAAATAAATGAATTTAAATAAATCTAGGACTTACTGGCTCGCGAAAAACTTTAAACAAATCAGAAGCACTACTTAGCACTGAGCACTTGAAACTTAAGGTCTCTTACAAAGTTCGTTTGGACGCACGAAGGAGAAGGCGGTGGTTGCACGTAACTGAATTATTGAACTTGATGAACTTGAAGAAACAAACCGAACGAACAGTTGTTAACTTGGTGAAAACTATAACTGGAACCCGGTATAAGATCGTGTGACTGATGCGATAGCAAGGATGCGACTGAGTTGTGACTATGTTTGCGCGACGCTGTAACCCTTCCCCGAAAAAGCAGGTAGTCGGTTTGTTTTTGTCACGGGCGAATTTGAGTGAAATCTAAGGTTTTTTTAAAAATTTAAATTATTTTTTGCAAGGAATTTACTTTAGTTAACTAGGAGAATTCGAATTAATTGCAAATAATTGCTTACTTGGATGAATTTATTTTTAGGAGAATTTACTTTAATATTTTTTAAAGAAAATGAAAATTTTACTATTTTGAAAAAAAAAAAAGAATGACTTTTGGACTCTAACTATTATTGAAAGGGCTTTATTAATTTATTTGTTTGAAGCGAAAAAGTTATTGTTTAGAAAGTATGCTACTTTAGGGATGTTAATGCAAAATGTTTTAGACTTTAATTATTTGAAAAGTTTAAACAAAGGGAATGCAACCTTAGGAATTTAACAAAATGGCCGAAGACAATGACTTTTATTAGCGCGGCTGCAGCAGGTAAGCGCTGCAGGTATTTTATGACTTTTACGGGATGACTATTTGGTTTATTACAAAAAATTACTAATTTATAATTTGTATGAGTCTTTTATAAAAAAGAAGGAAATACAATATTTATGCCTGCAAGTAAAAACGAAGTGAAGACAAATGTAAAATAAAATAATATACCGCTTCCGATAAAAATTGTAACCGTGTGGTCAAGTAAATATATTATAATAATTGTGTAAGTGTGTAAATATGTGTAAATATGTGTGAATATGTGTAAATATGTGTAAAAGTGTAAATATATTGATTTGAACAGACGCGGACAGTGACTATCAGAAAAAAACCAGCGACAAAAGAAATGAAATAAATGAATTTAAATAAATCTAGGACTTACTGGCTCGCGAAAAACTTTAAACAAATCAGAAGCACTACTTAGCACTGAGCACTTGAAACTTAAGGTCTCTTACAAAGTTCGTTTGGACGCACGAAGGAGAAGGCGGTGGTTGCACGTAACTGAATTATTGAACTTGATGAACTTGAAGAAACAAACCGAGCGAACAGTTGTTAACTTGGTGAAAACTATAACTGGAACCCGGTATAAGATCGTGTGACTGATGCGATAGCAAGGATGCGACTGGGTTAGGTTAGGTTAGGTTAGGTTAGGTTAGGTTTTTTTTTTTTTTTTTTTTTTTTTTTTTTTTTTTTAATTGGTCCTTTAGAAGGCTCACATGTTTCGCATTGAGATTATAATACAATTTAATGAATAAATTAGTAAAATAAAACCGGAGTGACAAAAGAGTTTTTGGCTATTTGATACCTTTCTTATTTGTCACTCCGTTTTGTACATAGGAAGTAATAGATGAGACGTTATATGAAGAGAAAACATAAGGTGAATATAATATTGAACATTGAGTTATGACTAAAAAGCAGAATTAAAGTGGTCAAATCATGGGCTTTGACTAGATGCCGGTGCTCAAGCTGCCGGCCTAAAATAAAATGTGAGGCGCATAGTGATGTAGGTGAATAGGAAAGTTGCCGGATGATTTGACCAATTTATTACTGGAGTACTTAAAATAACTTTTAACCTTAAATAAGCCTTCATCTAGTGACTATAAACTATAAAAGGAAAATAAATTAATTAATAAAAAGATAAAGAAGTCAGCTAGGTGAGGCGATACATGTCTAAAAGCGACTATTTATAAAAAACATGTCTAAAAAAAAAATATATATAAAAAATAATATTTAAAAAAAAAATTGTCTCTATATAATGTTGAAAAAAAAAAAAATAATTATAATAATTAAGTTGAGCTGATTAAAGTAAAAAATGAAAAACAAAGTCAATCTGTTCTGAGGTCAAGTGTTGTGTGTCGGGTACCAGGGGGGGTGGGTTCATGGTTGAACTCTTTTAGGCTGTCTATTATTTTAGTAACGAAAGCTACGAGTGAGTCGGTTTCGGTTTGGGTTAGGAGGTTAAATGAGAAAGGGTTGGGGCATGTGTCCTTGCACATTTGGACGTGGTTGTGCCTATGGATGGTGTATCTGGGGCATGTTTCTAGTAGGTGTTTGAGTGTTTGTGTGGTGTGTTGGTCGCATGGACATTTGTCGTTGTCTTTGATTTGGAACCTGTAAAGATAGTCCTTCGAGAAGGAATGTCCCGTGATGAACTGGGTCAGTTGGAAAGAAACGCGTGTAGAAATAAAGAATTTTTGGATGTCGCCGAGTGTGGGAAATATGTTCGCCGTGAAGCGGCCTTTGTTGTCAGATTTATATCTCTCGTTTGATTTGTGTGATGTGTCTTTTTTAATAATTGATTTTAGGTGCGAGAGTGGACAAGCGATGTGTTCAGCGGAACGGTGTAGTTGCGAGGCTCTATTAGCGGCACGGTCGGCGGCCTCGTTACCGCGGTCACCGGAGTGACCCTTAACCCATTGAAATTGGACTTGTGAGTTAGAATCTAGCGCTTTGATGTCGCGTAAAGTTGTGTGTATTTGATGGACGATCGGGTGTGTATTAGAGATGTTTTTTAGTGCCGCTAGTGATGATTGTGAATCTGTGTAGATAATGGAGTGTTTGTGTCTTTGTTTAAGGATGTGAATGGTTGCGCGATGAATTGCGTATAGTTCCGCCTGAAAGACCGTGCAGGTGTCGTGTAGCTTGAAGAGCTTTGTGTGTGTAGGTGTTTCTGTGTTTAGTTGGAAAACCACGAACGCCGCTCCGACCGACTGGTTCTCTTGCTTGCTACCGTCCGTGTAGATGTGTGTGGCGGTAGGGTCTGATGAGTTGGTGTTTCTACCCGTACAAATAGGTGAGCGTTCAGCGGGGTGTAGTAGCTCAGAGAATGGTGTAGGGGTTTCGATGGGTATGTCAGAGGGAAGCCGGTGTGTGAGCCTATTGACTCTGACGCTCTCCAATTCGGCTATTTCCAATACTTTAAGATCGAGTGGTGTTATTCTCGCTAAAGCAGTAGCTGCGCACGTGGAGATGGTGCGGAATCCGCGGATAATTTTTATTGAAAATAGCCTTTGGACGGCGTTGAGTTTGCGGCGTATACATTTTTTGTGGGCGGCGTGCCCCCAGATACTAGAGGCGTATGTTACTATGGGCTCAATTGTGTTGAGATAAATAGTTCGTAGGTTTTCGGGATGAGGGCCCCAAGTGGGTCTTGTGTATAGCGCCAATTTTTGGAAAATTTTGGACGCTTTGTCTGTGATGTAATTGATGTGTTCGTTAAAGTTAAGTTTACGGTCGATAATGACGCCTAAGAGTTTGATGCTATTTTGAAAGCTAAGGGGGGTTCCGTTGAATGAGATCTGACAATGCAGAGCTCTATCGCTAAAAGCTATGCATTGTGTTTTCTCGGGGCCAAAGGTGAGCTTTACATTCGTGCCCCAGCGACGAATGAGCTCTAGTGTGTGGTTAGTGTTGTTTTGTAGAGTGTGTTGATTAGGCGCGGAGCAGATAAGGAGGACGTCGTCCGCGTAAGCCTGTAGAGAGCACCCTTCTGGTAGTTTTGTCTCTAAAAGTGTGTTGAGGATGGTGTTCCAAAGGATGGGGCCGCAGGCGGAGCCTTGGACACAGCCTTTTTGTGTGTTTTTAGTGTGTTTGTGTTGTCCCATGTGTAATGAGACAGAGCGGTCGGTGAGGTAACTGTTAATGAGCCGAAAGATGTTGAGTGGGCAGTTAATGCGACGAAGGCCGTCTAGTACGGCCGGCCACCATGCGTTGTCAAATGCTGCCTTGATGTCAAGTGAGACAGCAATGACCAGTTCCTTGTTGCCTTTTGCTAATTTTATTGAATCTACAGCCTGTTTGATGGCGTGGACTGTACTGGTTTGTTCGGTGAAGCCGAATTGATTACGGTTCAGTAGTTTGAGTCTGTGGGCTTTGAAGGTTAGTCTTTTAATGAAAAGTTTTTCTAAGACTTTCCCGAATACGGGTATTAGGCCTATGGGGCGGTATGAGCCGAGTTCGGTGTAGTTGGTTTTACCCGGTTTTGGTATGACTTTAACTATTGCCTCCTTCCACGCGGAGGGAAAGTGAGAAATCTCTAGGCAACAGTTGTAGAGTTTAGTTATAAACTCGGGGAACAATTGAGCAAACACCGTACATATGTCGCTCGTTAGGTGATCGTTTCCGGGGGCTTTGGTGTGACTGATAGATTGGAATTGTTCCATTATCTCGTCGGTGGTGAAAGCCGGTTCGTCCTCCGTGTCCGGGAGGACTTGAGAGGCGCCCCTGATGTCGCGGTGTTTGCTCGTTGTGTCCGGTAAGTCGTCGGGGTAAAAATGGTTCAGTAGCGCTTGAGCCGTTTCTGATTCAGTGTTGGTGTAGGTGTTGTTGATTTTAAGTGTGCTAGGTTGTATGTTGGGTGTGCAATGCTTGAGGAGCTTGTTTGTTATGGACCATGCGTCGTCCTTGCCCTGGGACTCGCAGAATGTTTTAAAGCTTTCTGTCGAGGCTCGGCGCATCTCCGACGCATAGTTGAGTTTAGTGTCGCGATAGGTGTCAATGAGGTCGGGGGGAATGGGTGTGTTATGGCGCTTGTGGCTATGTAGACGCCTGTGTAATGCTAAGCATTCGGCTTTGAGCGTTTGTAAGTGTGTATTCCAGAAGGGTGGTCTTGGTTTGGGCTTGTGTCCTTTGATGGGCAACGTTAAAGTGCACGCTTCGTTTATTATTTTGCTGGTGAGTTCCACAACGGAGTCTAGCTCCGATGGTGTAATAATATCGAAGTTGGTGTCGAGAAGCGTGCAGTTGTTAACATTGGTCATCAGCTGTTCTTTGAGAGACTGCCAGTTGGCGTGTGTGGTGTTGTATTTAAATGTGCTGTGGTTGCATGAGGGAGAAGGAGGGTCGTTGTTCAAGTTGATTTTGAACGTGATGGGGTTGTGCTGTGACGAAGTGAACAGGCCCGGACGCACTTTCCAGCCAGAGATGTTGTTAAATATATTGGCTGAGGTTAGTGTGAGGTCGATAATGGATGATCGATGTCGACCGTGCGTTATCGTTTCGAAGGTGGGCGTGTCCCCTACGTTACAGACGTTTAGGTCCGTGGCGGCGATGAGGTCGACGACCTCATATCCACGTGGATTGTGTTTAGTGTGTGTTCTACCTCCCCAGAGTGGGTGCCACGCGTTGAAGTCACCGCAGACAATGATACGAGCATTTGTGTGTTCTTTAATAAAGTGCTCTAATGCAATGAGTGTGTTGTTGTTGTCCGATTTGGGTTCGATGTATACGGACGCGATGTACAGGTGTGAGGTGCGTGTCGGAATAGAGATAACGGTAAGGTTATCGGTGGAGTATTGAGACAGAAGTAGTGCGTTGATGTGTGGTTTGGTGATGATGCATGCTTTCGTATGCCCACCTTTGTTGGCTTGGTAAACCCGGAGGCCATGTGTTTGTCTAACTGTATTGAGTTTACCGGTGTAAGGTTCGGAGATTGTGGCTATGTCCGTGTTTGTGGTGTTGAGGTGAATGTGTAGTTCGTGCAACGCATTGCGAGACCTGTCGAGGTTCGCTTGTGTGATTGAAAGTGTCCCTATCGTTTTGTTAGACATAGTTGGTTTTGGCTTCAACGCGGGCGCGCATGGCGCTTAATTTGGGGCAGGTAGTGCTGTCTGCGCGGTGGGTGGTGTCTGTTTTGGTGTTGTGTTGCGCATTATGTTCTTTGCAATTGATGCAGGTCGGGGTGTGTGTGGCTGCTTTGTCACAGTCCGAGGTGGTGTGTGTGTGTGCGCATTTTGCGCAGGTGGGTTGTGTGGCCGGGCACCTGTTTTTAGTGTGTCCGAAGCCCTGGCATTGTCTACATTGTAGAAAGGGGGTGAAAGTTTCGCAATGTACCCGTGCACATCCTATGGCGACGCGACCTAACTCTGTAAACTTGCGCCAAGAGGAAGATGTGGTAGACAGGATGACGTTATAAAGTTGGTCGTTCCTGTTGTTCCGTCTGAATTTTAAAAAGAAGGACTCATTTTTAAGAGAAGGGTTCTGGTCCCTTATTGTCGCGAGAAGATCTTCCTCTTTGGTGTCTTTATTAATGCCTTTTATGTGTATAAGTGGATTGATCCGCCTGGTTAGGTTAGGTTAGGTTAGGTTAGGTTAGGTTAGGTTAGGTTAGGTTAGGTTAGGTTAGGTTAGGTTAGGTTAGGTTAGGTTAGGTTAGGTTAGGTTAGGTTAGGTTAGGTTAGGTTAGGTTAGGTTAGGTTAGGTTAGGTTAGGTTAGGTTAGGTTAGGTTAGGTTAGGTTAGGTTAGGTTAGGTTAGGTTAGGTTAGGTTAGGTTAGGTTAGGTTAGGTTAGGTTAGGTTAGGTTAGGTTAGGTTAGGTTAGGTTAGGTTAGGTTAGGTTAGGTTAGGTTAGGTTAGGTTAGGTTAGGTTAGGTTAGGTTAGGTTAGGTTAGGTTAGGTTAGGTTAGGTTAGGTTAGGTTAGGTTAGGTTAGGTTAGGTTAGGTTAGGTTAGGTTAGGTTAGGTTAGGTTAGGTTAGGTTAGGTTAGGTTAGGTTAGGTTAGGTTAGGTTAGGTTAGGTTAGGTTAGGTTAGGTTAGGTTAGGTTAGGTTAGGTTAGGTTAGGTTAGGTTAGGTTAGGTTAGGTTAGGTTAGGTTAGGTTAGGTTAGGTTAGGTTAGGTTAGGTTAGGTTAGGTTAGGTTAGGTTAGGTTAGGTTAGGTTAGGTTAGGTTAGGTTAGGTTAGGTTAGGTTAGGTTTTTTTTTTTTTTTTTTTTTTTTTTTTATTAATTGGTCCTTTAGAAGGCTCACATGTTTCGCATTGAGTTTATAATACAATTTAATGAATAAATTAGTAAAATAAAACCGGAGTGACAGAAGAGTTTTTGGCTATTTGATACCTTTCTTATTTGTCACTCCGTTTTGTACATAGGAGGTAATCGATGAGACGTTATATAAAGAGAAAACAAAAGGTGAATATAATATTGAACATTGAGTTATGACTAAAAAGCAGAATTAAAGTGGTCAAATCATGGGCTTTGGCTAGATGCCGGTGCTTAAGCTGCCGGCCTAAAATAAAATGTGAGGCGCATAGTGATGTAGGTGAATAGGAGAGTTGCCGGATGATTTGACCAATTTATTACTGGAGTACTTAAACTAACTTTTAACCTTAAATAAGCCTTCATCTAGTGACTATAAACAATAAAAGGAAAATAAATTAATTACATAAAAAGATAAAGAAGTCAGCTAGGTGAGGCGATACATGTCTAAAAGCGATTATTTATAAAAAACATGTCTAAAATAAAATAAAAAAAAAATATAAAAAAAAAAATATAAAAAAATTGTCTCTATATAATGTTGAAAAAAATACTTATAATAATTAAGTTGAGCTGATTAAAGTAAAAAAATGAAAAACAAAGTCAATCTGTTGTGAGGTCAAGTGTTGTGTGTCGGGTACCAGGGGGGGTAGGTTCATGGTTGAACTCTTTTAGGCTGTCTATTATTTTAGTAACGAAAGCTACGAGTGAGTCGGTTTCGGTTTGGGTTAGGAGGTTAAATGAGAAAGGGTTGGGGCATGTGTCCTTGCACATTTGGACGTGGTTGTGCCTATGGATGGTGTATCTGGGGCATGTTTCTAGTAGGTGTTTGAGTGTTTGTGTGGTGTGTTGGTCGCATGGACATGTATCGTTGTCTTTGATTTTGAACCTGTAAAGGTAGTCCTTTGAAAAGGAATGCCCCGTAATGAATTGGGTCAGTTGGAAAGAAACGCGTGTAGACATAAAGAATTTTTGGATGTCGCCGAGTGTGGGAAATATGTTCGCCGTGAAGCGGCCTTTGTTGTCAGATTTATATCTCTCGTTTGATTTGTGTAATGTGTGGTTAGGTTAGGTTAGGTTAGGTTAGGTTAGGTTAGGTTAGGTTAGGTTAGGTTAGGTTAGGTTAGGTTAGGTTAGGTTAGGTTAGGTTAGGTTAGGTTAGGTTAGGTTAGGTTAGGTTAGGTTAGGTTAGGTTAGGTTAGGTTAGGTTAGGTTAGGTTAGGTTAGGTTAGGTTAGGTTAGGTTAGGTTAGGTTAGGTTAGGTTAGGTTAGGTTAGGTTAGGTTAGGTTAGGTTAGGTTAGGTTAGGTTAGGTTAGGTTAGGTTAGGTTAGGTTAGGTTAGGTTAGGTTAGGTTAGGTTAGGTTAGGTTAGGTTAGGTTAGGTTAGGTTAGGTTAGGTTAGGTTAGGTTAGGTTTTTTTTTTTTTTTTTTTTTTTTTTTTTTTTTTTTTAAGCTAATTGATCCTTAGAAGAGTTTTATAATGTGTCACTTATGTAGCTAATACATGTTATTTATGATTATTAAAATAAGAGCGACGGAAAAAGTTGTTGGCTATTGGATACCGTTCTTATCCGTCGATCTATTTTGTACAATAGACATTAAGCTATTTACATGGTTAATATAAAGGGTGAAAAATAAATAAAATAATAATAAACAAAACGACGAAGAAGTTCTGGCTATGGGATACCACCCTAATTCGTTATTCTGTTTTTACAAGTTGTGAATAAGAGTATGGGAAAGAGTGGGGTGACGAAAAGGTTCTGGCTATAAGATACCGTTCCTGTTCGATACCCCTGTTTGTGTTTTACAAAATTGTGTTATGTTATATCAGTGTGAGTCTTAGTCGAAGCATGGACGTAGTGATTTTTAAGAGCAGTTGAAAACAATAAAAAAGAGAAAACTAATTAGAAAAAGAGTAACGTGCTAGCGTTGGAGTGTTTATGAGTTGAGTGTTTAGTGATTATCCATGGGTTTGACCTTGAGTGACACTGATATAAAATTGATTTGTTGATGTACATTGATAGACCAAAATAAACAGAAAAGGCAGATAGTTTAATCTGTATGTTGTTTATTGAGTGTTGTGAATAAATAAAAATGGGCAATTTTCTAAATATAAGTTTAAGAATTAAGTTGATTTTGGTCGATCAGTGAGTATTGTATGTGTCTAAATATAAAGTATAAAGGGTTTGATTTTTACTGAATTTACTGTGATAAGATTATACATAGGAATAATGTGGTTTGGAAATGAGCTTAAACAAGTGAAAAAATATAATAAATAAAAATGATGATAAACGAAAAATGGACCAAAGTGATTGTGTGAAAATATGTTGGAGTATTTGGAACTAGTTATGCTTGAATTAAGAATTGGGATTCTTTTTTAATAGTTTAGGGGTTTTGTAATTTTAGTCCATTTTTGGTCCGTCACCCGTTTGTTAGAAGAATTTTACAAAAAAAATATATGTTAGAATACTGTTTTGAAGAAGTATTGATTCAAATGAGCTAAACATTTTTAATGAGAGTTTATGAATTTGAATTTGAACTTTTCTTTTAAACATGTTATAATAAAAATGAGAAAGAATAATAATAATAAAATAATAAAAAAAAAAAAAAAGGCCTAATGATTTGATTTGTGGATTTGTAGAGAAATAGAAATTAAAGTGAGCTGGATTTGGTGCTTCTATGTTCTTAGTGAATTCAAACAAACTTTTTCTTAACTAAACTAGGCTAATTTGAGAGTATACTAATGAGTGCTAAGTACAATGTTTACTAAGAGTAATGATTTATCCAAAATAGACTGAATAATATTAACCGGGGATGAGTCTTTTAAGTGAGAGTTGTGGTTAAATAATGTTTGACATAATAAAGTTGTTTGAGAATTTATATAGATTGAGTCTATTTTGGTCGGTCATTCTTCGTTTATAAAATTAATATTAACACTATCATTGCAAAAATATGGCTAAAATACTAATTGCGTTAAATGATTCTTATATACAAAGATAAGTTTATTCGAATTGACAAAGAAGTATAGATATCTTTTGGTTGAATGAAATGAGGGGAGAAAAGTAAGTAAAAATAAACTATGGCTGTGACGGTGGTGAGATGTGTGGTAGTGTATGGCTTTATATGTGTGTGTGTGTGTGTTCCTTATGTTATTTAAGAGTGTGAAGGTTTGCGCGAATTTAATTCAGACATAATTTATTTTCGACTCTACGCGTGCTCGCATGGCTCGGACTTTGGGGCAGGTTGTGCTGTCTGCACGGTGTGTGGTGTCGGTTTTGGTGTTGTGTTTTTTATTGTGGTCCTTGCAGTTAATGCAGGAGGGAGTAGCTGTGTCTGGTTCGGTGCAGGAGGAGGTGAAGTGTTCATCTCCGCATTTGGCGCAACTGGGAATGATTGATGGGCACCTACTCTTTGTGTGGCCGAACCCTTGGCATTGGCGACACTGAATGAAGGGTGAAAAGGTGTCGCAATGGACTCTCCTGTGGTCCAAGGCGACCCGTCCTAGGTCGAGGAATTTGCGCCATGCGGTGGGAGTGGTGTTTAAGACTACGTTATAGAGACTATCATTACGATTGTTTCTCTTAAATTTGATAGAGAATGTCTCGTTTTTCAGAGAGGGGTTTTGTTCTTTAATAGTGGTCAGCAGGTCTTTTTCCTCTAGGGACTTGTCGATTCCCTTAATGGTGATGAGGGGGTTCAGTCTCCTCTCGTCTTCGGCTTCTATACCCTCCGATTGGTTCAGTTTTGCCTTGGTGATGTTCTTGTGCTCCTCGCTTTCAAAAGAAAGCTTCAGTTTGACGTTTGAGAGCGGTGTGATTTTGGTGGGGGCGAAGCCGCACTCTCTGAAGTTTACCGCTTCTCGTACGTACAGGAGAAGTTCCTGTGTGGAGAAGCAGGGATCTCTGCTGACCACCAGTGAGGGGGCGGAGGGCGTTCTCGGTATGTCCGAGTTAGTTTTGGAGATAATCGTTGGGGGGGCCGGGGTCACTTTTTTGTGAATAGTAGGTTCTTCGCCGCCTTGTCTTGCCTTGTTTTGGCTGGCGGCTTCTGCGTAGGATTTGAGCTTAAGCTCAAACCTCTCTTCTCTCTGCTCCGCCTTTTCGTTTAGGGTTTGGAAATTTTCCTCTATTTTCCCGAGACTCTTGTGTACTTCTTCCTGAAGTACCTTGGCGGTGTTGGAGTGTGTGCTGGAGAGGCTGAGCCGGCACATTTCCAGCTTCTTGTTCTCCTCCTCCAGTTTCTGAATTTGGCGATTCAGGTTCTGGGTGAGGAGGCTGAGGGCTGTAATTTGTGCGGACTCAGCTGGGGGAGGCATTCCCTCGTCGGGATTTTGTGTGTGTCCCTGTGGCGGGACCCCTCTCTGTTTTGATTCTCCCTCGGCGTCTTTAAATAATTGGTGGAGTCGTCTCACCGCCACCGTGACCCCGGTTTTAATCTCGGTTTTGAGATTTCTCGACTCTGCTAGATGAGCGAGAGCTTTCATGAGGCACGATTTTGCCTCCTGCTCTCTCGAGGGTTTTTGTTTCATAGAAACAGTAGCATCGAGGTCTATCGTCTCGATGCTTTTGCGGATGGTGGAGGGTTTGGGCTGCGGCTGTAAAGGGGCCGCGTTCACCCTTTCCGCTGAAGCGGTCTTAGGGGAGGTGGTTTTTTTGGCAGGGGGGGTACGGATGCCAAACATGTTTTTTTTTTTTGAGGAAGAGTTCGAGGTGAAAGCGAAAGGGCAGTTTTGACAATCGGACGATTGAAACGATTTAGGTTTGTATCAATGACTTATTAATTAACTTAAGTTGTGCAAGGAGGTAGGTGTGAATTTATGTGCTTTACCTCTTGCAGGAAACAGGAACTAAAAGTAACTAACTAACTAACTAAAACAAAAATGAACGCAAAATGTTCCCTTTGAATTTTGCTGGAAGAGCACTAACTGGAACAAAAATGAACGCAAATGTTCCCTTTGAATTTTGCTGGAAGAGCACTAACTGGAACAAAATGAACGCTAAATGTTCCCTTTGAATTTTGCTGGAAGAGCACTAACTGGAACAAAAATGAACGCTAAATGTTCCCTTTGAATTTTGCTGGAAGAGCACTAACTGGAACAAAAATGAACGCTAAATGTTCCCTTTGAATTTTGCTGGAAGAGCAAAAAAAAAAAAAAAAAAAAAAAGGTCGTTCAAGGTCACGTCAAATTGCCAAAAACCCTAAAATAAATAAACCAAAGCTTCGCTTTGGATAAAAATTGTAACCGTGTGGTCAAGTAAATATATTATAATAATTGTGTAAGTGTGTAAATATGTGTGAATATGTGTAAATATGTGTAAAAGTGTAAATATATTGATTTGAACAGACGCGGACAGTGACTATCAGAAAAAAACCAGCGACAAAAGAAATGAAATAAATGAATTTAAATAAATCTAGGACTTACTGGCTCGCGAAAAACTTTAAACAAATCAGAAGCACTACTTAGCACTGAGCACTTGAAACTTAAGGTCTCTTACAAAGTTCGTTTGGACGCACGAAGGAGAAGGCGGTGGTTGCACGTAACTGAATTATTGAACTTGATGAACTTGAAGAAACAAACCGAACGAACAGTTGTTAACTTGGTGAAAACTATAACTGGAACCCGGTATAAGATCGTGTGACTGATGCGATAGCAAGGATGCGACTGGTTAGGTTAGGTTAGGTTAGGTTAGGTTAGGTTAGGTTAGGTTAGGTTAGGTTAGGTTAGGTTAGGTTAGGTTAGGTTAGGTTAGGTTAGGTTAGGTTAGGTTAGGTTAGGTTAGGTTAGGTTAGGTTAGGTTAGGTTAGGTTAGGTTAGGTTAGGTTAGGTTAGGTTAGGTTAGGTTAGGTTAGGTTAGGTTAGGTTAGGTTAGGTTAGGTTAGGTTAGGTTAGGTTAGGTTAGGTTAGGTTAGGTTAGGTTAGGTTAGGTTAGGTTAGGTTAGGTTAGGTTAGGTTAGGTTAGGTTAGGTTAGGTTAGGTTAGGTTAGGTTAGGTTAGGTTAGGTTAGGTTAGGTTAGGTTAGGTTAGGTTAGGTTAGGTTAGGTTAGGTTAGGTTAGGTTAGGTTAGGTTAGGTTAGGTTAGGTTAGGTTAGGTTAGGTTAGGTTAGGTTAGGTTAGGTTAGGTTAGGTTAGGTTAGGTTAGGTTAGGTTAGGTTAGGTTAGGTTAGGTTAGGTTAGGTTAGGTTAGGTTAGGTTAGGTTAGGTTAGGTTAGGTTAGGTTAGGTTAGGTTAGGTTAGGTTAGGTTAGGTTAGGTTAGGTTAGGTTAGGTTAGGTTAGGTTAGGTTAGGTTAGGTTAGGTTAGGTTAGGTTAGGTTAGGTTAGGTTAGGTTAGGTTAGGTTAGGTTAGGTTAGGTTAGGTTAGGTTAGGTTAGGTTAGGTTAGGTTAGGTTAGGTTAGGTTAGGTTAGGTTAGGTTAGGTTAGGTTAGGTTAGGTTAGGTTAGGTTAGGTTAGGTTAGGTTAGGTTAGGTTAGGTTAGGTTAGGTTAGGTTAGGTTAGGTTAGGTTAGGTTAGGTTAGGTTAGGTTAGGTTAGGTTAGGTTAGGTTAGGTTAGGTTAGGTTAGGTTAGGTTAGGTTAGGTTAGGTTAGGTTAGGTTAGGTTAGGTTAGGTTAGGTTAGGTTAGGTTAGGTTAGGTTAGGTTAGGTTAGGTTAGGTTAGGTTAGGTTAGGTTAGGTTAGGTTAGGTTAGGTTAGGTTAGGTTAGGTTAGGTTAGGTTAGGTTAGGTTAGGTTAGGTTAGGTTAGGTTAGGTTAGGTTAGGTTAGGTTAGGTTAGGTTAGGTTAGGTTAGGTTAGGTTAGGTTAGGTTAGGTTAGGTTAGGTTAGGTTAGGTTAGGTTAGGTTAGGTTAGGTTAGGTTAGGTTAGGTTAGGTTAGGTTAGGTTAGGTTAGGTTAGGTTAGGTTAGGTTAGGTTAGGTTAGGTTAGGTTAGGTTAGGTTAGGTTAGGTTAGGTTAGGTTAGGTTAGGTTAGGTTAGGTTAGGTTAGGTTAGGTTAGGTTAGGTTAGGTTAGGTTAGGTTAGGTTAGGTTAGGTTAGGTTAGGTTAGGTTAGGTTAGGTTAGGTTAGGTTAGGTTAGGTTAGGTTAGGTTAGGTTAGGTTAGGTTAGGTTAGGTTAGGTTAGGTTAGGTTAGGTTAGGTTAGGTTAGGTTAGGTTAGGTTAGGTTAGGTTAGGTTAGGTTAGGTTAGGTTAGGTTAGGTTAGGTTAGGTTAGGTTAGGTTAGGTTAGGTTAGGTTAGGTTAGGTTAGGTTAGGTTAGGTTAGGTTAGGTTAGGTTAGGTTAGGTTAGGTTAGGTTAGGTTAGGTTAGGTTAGGTTAGGTTAGGTTAGGTTAGGTTAGGTTAGGTTAGGTTAGGTTAGGTTAGGTTAGGTTAGGTTAGGTTAGGTTAGGTTAGGTTAGGTTAGGTTAGGTTAGGTTAGGTTAGGTTAGGTTAGGTTAGGTTAGGTTAGGTTAGGTTAGGTTAGGTTAGGTTAGGTTAGGTTAGGTTAGGTTAGGTTAGGTTAGGTTAGGTTAGGTTAGGTTAGGTTAGGTTAGGTTAGGTTAGGTTAGGTTAGGTTAGGTTAGGTTAGGTTAGGTTAGGTTAGGTTAGGTTAGGTTAGGTTAGGTTAGGTTAGGTTAGGTTAGGTTAGGTTAGGTTAGGTTAGGTTAGGTTAGGTTAGGTTAGGTTAGGTTAGGTTAGGTTAGGTTAGGTTAGGTTAGGTTAGGTTAGGTTAGGTTAGGTTAGGTTAGGTTAGGTTAGGTTAGGTTAGGTTAGGTTAGGTTAGGTTAGGTTAGGTTAGGTTAGGTTAGGTTAGGTTAGGTTAGGTTAGGTTAGGTTAGGTTAGGTTAGGTTAGGTTAGGTTAGGTTAGGTTAGGTTAGGTTAGGTTAGGTTAGGTTAGGTTAGGTTAGGTTAGGTTAGGTTAGGTTAGGTTAGGTTAGGTTAGGTTAGGTTAGGTTAGGTTAGGTTAGGTTAGGTTAGGTTAGGTTAGGTTAGGTTAGGTTAGGTTAGGTTAGGTTAGGTTAGGTTAGGTTAGGTTAGGTTAGGTTAGGTTAGGTTAGGTTAGGTTAGGTTAGGTTAGGTTAGGTTAGGTTAGGTTAGGTTAGGTTAGGTTAGGTTAGGTTAGGTTAGGTTAGGTTAGGTTAGGTTAGGTTAGGTTAGGTTAGGTTAGGTTAGGTTAGGTTAGGTTAGGTTAGGTTAGGTTAGGTTAGGTTAGGTTAGGTTAGGTTAGGTTAGGTTAGGTTAGGTTAGGTTAGGTTAGGTTAGGTTAGGTTAGGTTAGGTTAGGTTAGGTT
This sequence comes from Leptophobia aripa, assembly GCA_951799465.1. NCBI lineage: Eukaryota > Metazoa > Arthropoda > Insecta > Lepidoptera > Pieridae > Leptophobia > Leptophobia aripa. The sequence goes on along the minus strand of OX637283.1, from coordinate 13,506 downwards.
AGGTTAGGTTAGGTTAGGTTAGGTTAGGTTAGGTTAGGTTAGGTTAGGTTAGGTTAGGTTAGGTTAGGTTAGGTTAGGTTAGGTTAGGTTAGGTTAGGTTAGGTTAGGTTAGGTTAGGTTAGGTTAGGTTAGGTTAGGTTAGGTTAGGTTAGGTTAGGTTAGGTTAGGTTAGGTTAGGTTAGGTTAGGTTAGGTTAGGTTAGGTTAGGTTAGGTTAGGTTAGGTTAGGTTAGGTTAGGTTAGGTTAGGTTAGGTTAGGTTAGGTTAGGTTAGGTTAGGTTAGGTTAGGTTAGGTTAGGTTAGGTTAGGTTAGGTTAGGTTAGGTTAGGTTAGGTTAGGTTAGGTTAGGTTAGGTTAGGTTAGGTTAGGTTAGGTTAGGTTAGGTTAGGTTAGGTTAGGTTAGGTTAGGTTAGGTTAGGTTAGGTTAGGTTAGGTTAGGTTAGGTTAGGTTAGGTTAGGTTAGGTTAGGTTAGGTTAGGTTAGGTTAGGTTAGGTTAGGTTAGGTTAGGTTAGGTTAGGTTAGGTTAGGTTAGGTTAGGTTAGGTTAGGTTAGGTTAGGTTAGGTTAGGTTAGGTTAGGTTAGGTTAGGTTAGGTTAGGTTAGGTTAGGTTAGGTTAGGTTAGGTTAGGTTAGGTTAGGTTAGGTTAGGTTAGGTTAGGTTAGGTTAGGTTAGGTTAGGTTAGGTTAGGTTAGGTTAGGTTAGGTTAGGTTAGGTTAGGTTAGGTTAGGTTAGGTTAGGTTAGGTTAGGTTAGGTTAGGTTAGGTTAGGTTAGGTTAGGTTAGGTTAGGTTAGGTTAGGTTAGGTTAGGTTAGGTTAGGTTAGGTTAGGTTAGGTTAGGTTAGGTTAGGTTAGGTTAGGTTAGGTTAGGTTAGGTTAGGTTAGGTTAGGTTAGGTTAGGTTAGGTTAGGTTAGGTTAGGTTAGGTTAGGTTAGGTTAGGTTAGGTTAGGTTAGGTTAGGTTAGGTTAGGTTAGGTTAGGTTAGGTTAGGTTAGGTTAGGTTAGGTTAGGTTAGGTTAGGTTAGGTTAGGTTAGGTTAGGTTAGGTTAGGTTAGGTTAGGTTAGGTTAGGTTAGGTTAGGTTAGGTTAGGTTAGGTTAGGTTAGGTTAGGTTAGGTTAGGTTAGGTTAGGTTAGGTTAGGTTAGGTTAGGTTAGGTTAGGTTAGGTTAGGTTAGGTTAGGTTAGGTTAGGTTAGGTTAGGTTAGGTTAGGTTAGGTTAGGTTAGGTTAGGTTAGGTTAGGTTAGGTTAGGTTAGGTTAGGTTAGGTTAGGTTAGGTTAGGTTAGGTTAGGTTAGGTTAGGTTAGGTTAGGTTAGGTTAGGTTAGGTTAGGTTAGGTTAGGTTAGGTTAGGTTAGGTTAGGTTAGGTTAGGTTAGGTTAGGTTAGGTTAGGTTAGGTTAGGTTAGGTTAGGTTAGGTTAGGTTAGGTTAGGTTAGGTTAGGTTAGGTTAGGTTAGGTTAGGTTAGGTTAGGTTAGGTTAGGTTAGGTTAGGTTAGGTTAGGTTAGGTTAGGTTAGGTTAGGTTAGGTTAGGTTAGGTTAGGTTAGGTTAGGTTAGGTTAGGTTAGGTTAGGTTAGGTTAGGTTAGGTTAGGTTAGGTTAGGTTAGGTTAGGTTAGGTTAGGTTAGGTTAGGTTAGGTTAGGTTAGGTTAGGTTAGGTTAGGTTAGGTTAGGTTAGGTTAGGTTAGGTTAGGTTAGGTTAGGTTAGGTTAGGTTAGGTTAGGTTAGGTTAGGTTAGGTTAGGTTAGGTTAGGTTAGGTTAGGTTAGGTTAGGTTAGGTTAGGTTAGGTTAGGTTAGGTTAGGTTAGGTTAGGTTAGGTTAGGTTAGGTTAGGTTAGGTTAGGTTAGGTTAGGTTAGGTTAGGTTAGGTTAGGTTAGGTTAGGTTAGGTTAGGTTAGGTTAGGTTAGGTTAGGTTAGGTTAGGTTAGGTTAGGTTAGGTTAGGTTAGGTTAGGTTAGGTTAGGTTAGGTTAGGTTAGGTTAGGTTAGGTTAGGTTAGGTTAGGTTAGGTTAGGTTAGGTTAGGTTAGGTTAGGTTAGGTTAGGTTAGGTTAGGTTAGGTTAGGTTAGGTTAGGTTAGGTTAGGTTAGGTTAGGTTAGGTTAGGTTAGGTTAGGTTAGGTTAGGTTAGGTTAGGTTAGGTTAGGTTAGGTTAGGTTAGGTTAGGTTAGGTTAGGTTAGGTTAGGTTAGGTTAGGTTAGGTTAGGTTAGGTTAGGTTAGGTTAGGTTAGGTTAGGTTAGGTTAGGTTAGGTTAGGTTAGGTTAGGTTAGGTTAGGTTAGGTTAGGTTAGGTTAGGTTAGGTTAGGTTAGGTTAGGTTAGGTTAGGTTAGGTTAGGTTAGGTTAGGTTAGGTTAGGTTAGGTTAGGTTAGGTTAGGTTAGGTTAGGTTAGGTTAGGTTAGGTTAGGTTAGGTTAGGTTAGGTTAGGTTAGGTTAGGTTAGGTTAGGTTAGGTTAGGTTAGGTTAGGTTAGGTTAGGTTAGGTTAGGTTAGGTTAGGTTAGGTTAGGTTAGGTTAGGTTAGGTTAGGTTAGGTTAGGTTAGGTTAGGTTAGGTTAGGTTAGGTTAGGTTAGGTTAGGTTAGGTTAGGTTAGGTTAGGTTAGGTTAGGTTAGGTTAGGTTAGGTTAGGTTAGGTTAGGTTAGGTTAGGTTAGGTTAGGTTAGGTTAGGTTAGGTTAGGTTAGGTTAGGTTAGGTTAGGTTAGGTTAGGTTAGGTTAGGTTAGGTTAGGTTAGGTTAGGTTAGGTTAGGTTAGGTTAGGTTAGGTTAGGTTAGGTTAGGTTAGGTTAGGTTAGGTTAGGTTAGGTTAGGTTAGGTTAGGTTAGGTTAGGTTAGGTTAGGTTAGGTTAGGTTAGGTTAGGTTAGGTTAGGTTAGGTTAGGTTAGGTTAGGTTAGGTTAGGTTAGGTTAGGTTAGGTTAGGTTAGGTTAGGTTAGGTTAGGTTAGGTTAGGTTAGGTTAGGTTAGGTTAGGTTAGGTTAGGTTAGGTTAGGTTAGGTTAGGTTAGGTTAGGTTAGGTTAGGTTAGGTTAGGTTAGGTTAGGTTAGGTTAGGTTAGGTTAGGTTAGGTTAGGTTAGGTTAGGTTAGGTTAGGTTAGGTTAGGTTAGGTTAGGTTAGGTTAGGTTAGGTTAGGTTAGGTTAGGTTAGGTTAGGTTAGGTTAGGTTAGGTTAGGTTAGGTTAGGTTAGGTTAGGTTAGGTTAGGTTAGGTTAGGTTAGGTTAGGTTAGGTTAGGTTAGGTTAGGTTAGGTTAGGTTAGGTTAGGTTAGGTTAGGTTAGGTTAGGTTAGGTTAGGTTAGGTTAGGTTAGGTTAGGTTAGGTTAGGTTAGGTTAGGTTAGGTTAGGTTAGGTTAGGTTAGGTTAGGTTAGGTTAGGTTAGGTTAGGTTAGGTTAGGTTAGGTTAGGTTAGGTTAGGTTAGGTTAGGTTAGGTTAGGTTAGGTTAGGTTAGGTTAGGTTAGGTTAGGTTAGGTTAGGTTAGGTTAGGTTAGGTTAGGTTAGGTTAGGTTAGGTTAGGTTAGGTTAGGTTAGGTTAGGTTAGGTTAGGTTAGGTTAGGTTAGGTTAGGTTAGGTTAGGTTAGGTTAGGTTAGGTTAGGTTAGGTTAGGTTAGGTTAGGTTAGGTTAGGTTAGGTTAGGTTAGGTTAGGTTAGGTTAGGTTAGGTTAGGTTAGGTTAGGTTAGGTTAGGTTAGGTTAGGTTAGGTTAGGTTAGGTTAGGTTAGGTTAGGTTAGGTTAGGTTAGGTTAGGTTAGGTTAGGTTAGGTTAGGTTAGGTTAGGTTAGGTTAGGTTAGGTTAGGTTAGGTTAGGTTAGGTTAGGTTAGGTTAGGTTAGGTTAGGTTAGGTTAGGTTAGGTTAGGTTAGGTTAGGTTAGGTTAGGTTAGGTTAGGTTAGGTTAGGTTAGGTTAGGTTAGGTTAGGTTAGGTTAGGTTAGGTTAGGTTAGGTTAGGTTAGGTTAGGTTAGGTTAGGTTAGGTTAGGTTAGGTTAGGTTAGGTTAGGTTAGGTTAGGTTAGGTTAGGTTAGGTTAGGTTAGGTTAGGTTAGGTTAGGTTAGGTTAGGTTAGGTTAGGTTAGGTTAGGTTAGGTTAGGTTAGGTTAGGTTAGGTTAGGTTAGGTTAGGTTAGGTTAGGTTAGGTTAGGTTAGGTTAGGTTAGGTTAGGTTAGGTTAGGTTAGGTTAGGTTAGGTTAGGTTAGGTTAGGTTAGGTTAGGTTAGGTTAGGTTAGGTTAGGTTAGGTTAGGTTAGGTTAGGTTAGGTTAGGTTAGGTTAGGTTAGGTTAGGTTAGGTTAGGTTAGGTTAGGTTAGGTTAGGTTAGGTTAGGTTAGGTTAGGTTAGGTTAGGTTAGGTTAGGTTAGGTTAGGTTAGGTTAGGTTAGGTTAGGTTAGGTTAGGTTAGGTTAGGTTAGGTTAGGTTAGGTTAGGTTAGGTTAGGTTAGGTTAGGTTAGGTTAGGTTAGGTTAGGTTAGGTTAGGTTAGGTTAGGTTAGGTTAGGTTAGGTTAGGTTAGGTTAGGTTAGGTTAGGTTAGGTTAGGTTAGGTTAGGTTAGGTTAGGTTAGGTTAGGTTAGGTTAGGTTAGGTTAGGTTAGGTTAGGTTAGGTTAGGTTAGGTTAGGTTAGGTTAGGTTAGGTTAGGTTAGGTTAGGTTAGGTTAGGTTAGGTTAGGTTAGGTTAGGTTAGGTTAGGTTAGGTTAGGTTAGGTTAGGTTAGGTTAGGTTAGGTTAGGTTAGGTTAGGTTAGGTTAGGTTAGGTTAGGTTAGGTTAGGTTAGGTTAGGTTAGGTTAGGTTAGGTTAGGTTAGGTTAGGTTAGGTTAGGTTAGGTTAGGTTAGGTTAGGTTAGGTTAGGTTAGGTTAGGTTAGGTTAGGTTAGGTTAGGTTAGGTTAGGTTAGGTTAGGTTAGGTTAGGTTAGGTTAGGTTAGGTTAGGTTAGGTTAGGTTAGGTTAGGTTAGGTTAGGTTAGGTTAGGTTAGGTTAGGTTAGGTTAGGTTAGGTTAGGTTAGGTTAGGTTAGGTTAGGTTAGGTTAGGTTAGGTTAGGTTAGGTTAGGTTAGGTTAGGTTAGGTTAGGTTAGGTTAGGTTAGGTTAGGTTAGGTTAGGTTAGGTTAGGTTAGGTTAGGTTAGGTTAGGTTAGGTTAGGTTAGGTTAGGTTAGGTTAGGTTAGGTTAGGTTAGGTTAGGTTAGGTTAGGTTAGGTTAGGTTAGGTTAGGTTAGGTTAGGTTAGGTTAGGTTAGGTTAGGTTAGGTTAGGTTAGGTTAGGTTAGGTTAGGTTAGGTTAGGTTAGGTTAGGTTAGGTTAGGTTAGGTTAGGTTAGGTTAGGTTAGGTTAGGTTAGGTTAGGTTAGGTTAGGTTAGGTTAGGTTAGGTTAGGTTAGGTTAGGTTAGGTTAGGTTAGGTTAGGTTAGGTTAGGTTAGGTTAGGTTAGGTTAGGTTAGGTTAGGTTAGGTTAGGTTAGGTTAGGTTAGGTTAGGTTAGGTTAGGTTAGGTTAGGTTAGGTTAGGTTAGGTTAGGTTAGGTTAGGTTAGGTTAGGTTAGGTTAGGTTAGGTTAGGTTAGGTTAGGTTAGGTTAGGTTAGGTTAGGTTAGGTTAGGTTAGGTTAGGTTAGGTTAGGTTAGGTTAGGTTAGGTTAGGTTAGGTTAGGTTAGGTTAGGTTAGGTTAGGTTAGGTTAGGTTAGGTTAGGTTAGGTTAGGTTAGGTTAGGTTAGGTTAGGTTAGGTTAGGTTAGGTTAGGTTAGGTTAGGTTAGGTTAGGTTAGGTTAGGTTAGGTTAGGTTAGGTTAGGTTAGGTTAGGTTAGGTTAGGTTAGGTTAGGTTAGGTTAGGTTAGGTTAGGTTAGGTTAGGTTAGGTTAGGTTAGGTTAGGTTAGGTTAGGTTAGGTTAGGTTAGGTTAGGTTAGGTTAGGTTAGGTTAGGTTAGGTTAGGTTAGGTTAGGTTAGGTTAGGTTAGGTTAGGTTAGGTTAGGTTAGGTTAGGTTAGGTTAGGTTAGGTTAGGTTAGGTTAGGTTAGGTTAGGTTAGGTTAGGTTAGGTTAGGTTAGGTTAGGTTAGGTTAGGTTAGGTTAGGTTAGGTTAGGTTAGGTTAGGTTAGGTTAGGTTAGGTTAGGTTAGGTTAGGTTAGGTTAGGTTAGGTTAGGTTAGGTTAGGTTAGGTTAGGTTAGGTTAGGTTAGGTTAGGTTAGGTTAGGTTAGGTTAGGTTAGGTTAGGTTAGGTTAGGTTAGGTTAGGTTAGGTTAGGTTAGGTTAGGTTAGGTTAGGTTAGGTTAGGTTAGGTTAGGTTAGGTTAGGTTAGGTTAGGTTAGGTTAGGTTAGGTTAGGTTAGGTTAGGTTAGGTTAGGTTAGGTTAGGTTAGGTTAGGTTAGGTTAGGTTAGGTTAGGTTAGGTTAGGTTAGGTTAGGTTAGGTTAGGTTAGGTTAGGTTAGGTTAGGTTAGGTTAGGTTAGGTTAGGTTAGGTTAGGTTAGGTTAGGTTAGGTTAGGTTAGGTTAGGTTAGGTTAGGTTAGGTTAGGTTAGGTTAGGTTAGGTTAGGTTAGGTTAGGTTAGGTTAGGTTAGGTTAGGTTAGGTTAGGTTAGGTTAGGTTAGGTTAGGTTAGGTTAGGTTAGGTTAGGTTAGGTTAGGTTAGGTTAGGTTAGGTTAGGTTAGGTTAGGTTAGGTTAGGTTAGGTTAGGTTAGGTTAGGTTAGGTTAGGTTAGGTTAGGTTAGGTTAGGTTAGGTTAGGTTAGGTTAGGTTAGGTTAGGTTAGGTTAGGTTAGGTTAGGTTAGGTTAGGTTAGGTTAGGTTAGGTTAGGTTAGGTTAGGTTAGGTTAGGTTAGGTTAGGTTAGGTTAGGTTAGGTTAGGTTAGGTTAGGTTAGGTTAGGTTAGGTTAGGTTAGGTTAGGTTAGGTTAGGTTAGGTTAGGTTAGGTTAGGTTAGGTTAGGTTAGGTTAGGTTAGGTTAGGTTAGGTTAGGTTAGGTTAGGTTAGGTTAGGTTAGGTTAGGTTAGGTTAGGTTAGGTTAGGTTAGGTTAGGTTAGGTTAGGTTAGGTTAGGTTAGGTTAGGTTAGGTTAGGTTAGGTTAGGTTAGGTTAGGTTAGGTTAGGTTAGGTTAGGTTAGGTTAGGTTAGGTTAGGTTAGGTTAGGTTAGGTTAGGTTAGGTTAGGTTAGGTTAGGTTAGGTTAGGTTAGGTTAGGTTAGGTTAGGTTAGGTTAGGTTAGGTTAGGTTAGGTTAGGTTAGGTTAGGTTAGGTTAGGTTAGGTTAGGTTAGGTTAGGTTAGGTTAGGTTAGGTTAGGTTAGGTTAGGTTAGGTTAGGTTAGGTTAGGTTAGGTTAGGTTAGGTTAGGTTAGGTTAGGTTAGGTTAGGTTAGGTTAGGTTAGGTTAGGTTAGGTTAGGTTAGGTTAGGTTAGGTTAGGTTAGGTTAGGTTAGGTTAGGTTAGGTTAGGTTAGGTTAGGTTAGGTTAGGTTAGGTTAGGTTAGGTTAGGTTAGGTTAGGTTAGGTTAGGTTAGGTTAGGTTAGGTTAGGTTAGGTTAGGTTAGGTTAGGTTAGGTTAGGTTAGGTTAGGTTAGGTTAGGTTAGGTTAGGTTAGGTTAGGTTAGGTTAGGTTAGGTTAGGTTAGGTTAGGTTAGGTTAGGTTAGGTTAGGTTAGGTTAGGTTAGGTTAGGTTAGGTTAGGTTAGGTTAGGTTAGGTTAGGTTAGGTTAGGTTAGGTTAGGTTAGGTTAGGTTAGGTTAGGTTAGGTTAGGTTAGGTTAGGTTAGGTTAGGTTAGGTTAGGTTAGGTTAGGTTAGGTTAGGTTAGGTTAGGTTAGGTTAGGTTAGGTTAGGTTAGGTTAGGTTAGGTTAGGTTAGGTTAGGTTAGGTTAGGTTAGGTTAGGTTAGGTTAGGTTAGGTTAGGTTAGGTTAGGTTAGGTTAGGTTAGGTTAGGTTAGGTTAGGTTAGGTTAGGTTAGGTTAGGTTAGGTTAGGTTAGGTTAGGTTAGGTTAGGTTAGGTTAGGTTAGGTTAGGTTAGGTTAGGTTAGGTTAGGTTAGGTTAGGTTAGGTTAGGTTAGGTTAGGTTAGGTTAGGTTAGGTTAGGTTAGGTTAGGTTAGGTTAGGTTAGGTTAGGTTAGGTTAGGTTAGGTTAGGTTAGGTTAGGTTAGGTTAGGTTAGGTTAGGTTAGGTTAGGTTAGGTTAGGTTAGGTTAGGTTAGGTTAGGTTAGGTTAGGTTAGGTTAGGTTAGGTTAGGTTAGGTTAGGTTAGGTTAGGTTAGGTTAGGTTAGGTTAGGTTAGGTTAGGTTAGGTTAGGTTAGGTTAGGTTAGGTTAGGTTAGGTTAGGTTAGGTTAGGTTAGGTTAGGTTAGGTTAGGTTAGGTTAGGTTAGGTTAGGTTAGGTTAGGTTAGGTTAGGTTAGGTTAGGTTAGGTTAGGTTAGGTTAGGTTAGGTTAGGTTAGGTTAGGTTAGGTTAGGTTAGGTTAGGTTAGGTTAGGTTAGGTTAGGTTAGGTTAGGTTAGGTTAGGTTAGGTTAGGTTAGGTTAGGTTAGGTTAGGTTAGGTTAGGTTAGGTTAGGTTAGGTTAGGTTAGGTTAGGTTAGGTTAGGTTAGGTTAGGTTAGGTTAGGTTAGGTTAGGTTAGGTTAGGTTAGGTTAGGTTAGGTTAGGTTAGGTTAGGTTAGGTTAGGTTAGGTTAGGTTAGGTTAGGTTAGGTTAGGTTAGGTTAGGTTAGGTTAGGTTAGGTTAGGTTAGGTTAGGTTAGGTTAGGTTAGGTTAGGTTAGGTTAGGTTAGGTTAGGTTAGGTTAGGTTAGGTTAGGTTAGGTTAGGTTAGGTTAGGTTAGGTTAGGTTAGGTTAGGTTAGGTTAGGTTAGGTTAGGTTAGGTTAGGTTAGGTTAGGTTAGGTTAGGTTAGGTTAGGTTAGGTTAGGTTAGGTTAGGTTAGGTTAGGTTAGGTTAGGTTAGGTTAGGTTAGGTTAGGTTAGGTTAGGTTAGGTTAGGTTAGGTTAGGTTAGGTTAGGTTAGGTTAGGTTAGGTTAGGTTAGGTTAGGTTAGGTTAGGTTAGGTTAGGTTAGGTTAGGTTAGGTTAGGTTAGGTTAGGTTAGGTTAGGTTAGGTTAGGTTAGGTTAGGTTAGGTTAGGTTAGGTTAGGTTAGGTTAGGTTAGGTTAGGTTAGGTTAGGTTAGGTTAGGTTAGGTTAGGTTAGGTTAGGTTAGGTTAGGTTAGGTTAGGTTAGGTTAGGTTAGGTTAGGTTAGGTTAGGTTAGGTTAGGTTAGGTTAGGTTAGGTTAGGTTAGGTTAGGTTAGGTTAGGTTAGGTTAGGTTAGGTTAGGTTAGGTTAGGTTAGGTTAGGTTAGGTTAGGTTAGGTTAGGTTAGGTTAGGTTAGGTTAGGTTAGGTTAGGTTAGGTTAGGTTAGGTTAGGTTAGGTTAGGTTAGGTTAGGTTAGGTTAGGTTAGGTTAGGTTAGGTTAGGTTAGGTTAGGTTAGGTTAGGTTAGGTTAGGTTAGGTTAGGTTAGGTTAGGTTAGGTTAGGTTAGGTTAGGTTAGGTTAGGTTAGGTTAGGTTAGGTTAGGTTAGGTTAGGTTAGGTTAGGTTAGGTTAGGTTAGGTTAGGTTAGGTTAGGTTAGGTTAGGTTAGGTTAGGTTAGGTTAGGTTAGGTTAGGTTAGGTTAGGTTAGGTTAGGTTAGGTTAGGTTAGGTTAGGTTAGGTTAGGTTAGGTTAGGTTAGGTTAGGTTAGGTTAGGTTAGGTTAGGTTAGGTTAGGTTAGGTTAGGTTAGGTTAGGTTAGGTTAGGTTAGGTTAGGTTAGGTTAGGTTAGGTTAGGTTAGGTTAGGTTAGGTTAGGTTAGGTTAGGTTAGGTTAGGTTAGGTTAGGTTAGGTTAGGTTAGGTTAGGTTAGGTTAGGTTAGGTTAGGTTAGGTTAGGTTAGGTTAGGTTAGGTTAGGTTAGGTTAGGTTAGGTTAGGTTAGGTTAGGTTAGGTTAGGTTAGGTTAGGTTAGGTTAGGTTAGGTTAGGTTAGGTTAGGTTAGGTTAGGTTAGGTTAGGTTAGGTTAGGTTAGGTTAGGTTAGGTTAGGTTAGGTTAGGTTAGGTTAGGTTAGGTTAGGTTAGGTTAGGTTAGGTTAGGTTAGGTTAGGTTAGGTTAGGTTAGGTTAGGTTAGGTTAGGTTAGGTTAGGTTAGGTTAGGTTAGGTTAGGTTAGGTTAGGTTAGGTTAGGTTAGGTTAGGTTAGGTTAGGTTAGGTTAGGTTAGGTTAGGTTAGGTTAGGTTAGGTTAGGTTAGGTTAGGTTAGGTTAGGTTAGGTTAGGTTAGGTTAGGTTAGGTTAGGTTAGGTTAGGTTAGGTTAGGTTAGGTTAGGTTAGGTTAGGTTAGGTTAGGTTAGGTTAGGTTAGGTTAGGTTAGGTTAGGTTAGGTTAGGTTAGGTTAGGTTAGGTTAGGTTAGGTTAGGTTAGGTTAGGTTAGGTTAGGTTAGGTTAGGTTAGGTTAGGTTAGGTTAGGTTAGGTTAGGTTAGGTTAGGTTAGGTTAGGTTAGGTTAGGTTAGGTTAGGTTAGGTTAGGTTAGGTTAGGTTAGGTTAGGTTAGGTTAGGTTAGGTTAGGTTAGGTTAGGTTAGGTTAGGTTAGGTTAGGTTAGGTTAGGTTAGGTTAGGTTAGGTTAGGTTAGGTTAGGTTAGGTTAGGTTAGGTTAGGTTAGGTTAGGTTAGGTTAGGTTAGGTTAGGTTAGGTTAGGTTAGGTTAGGTTAGGTTAGGTTAGGTTAGGTTAGGTTAGGTTAGGTTAGGTTAGGTTAGGTTAGGTTAGGTTAGGTTAGGTTAGGTTAGGTTAGGTTAGGTTAGGTTAGGTTAGGTTAGGTTAGGTTAGGTTAGGTTAGGTTAGGTTAGGTTAGGTTAGGTTAGGTTAGGTTAGGTTAGGTTAGGTTAGGTTAGGTTAGGTTAGGTTAGGTTAGGTTAGGTTAGGTTAGGTTAGGTTAGGTTAGGTTAGGTTAGGTTAGGTTAGGTTAGGTTAGGTTAGGTTAGGTTAGGTTAGGTTAGGTTAGGTTAGGTTAGGTTAGGTTAGGTTAGGTTAGGTTAGGTTAGGTTAGGTTAGGTTAGGTTAGGTTAGGTTAGGTTAGGTTAGGTTAGGTTAGGTTAGGTTAGGTTAGGTTAGGTTAGGTTAGGTTAGGTTAGGTTAGGTTAGGTTAGGTTAGGTTAGGTTAGGTTAGGTTAGGTTAGGTTAGGTTAGGTTAGGTTAGGTTAGGTTAGGTTAGGTTAGGTTAGGTTAGGTTAGGTTAGGTTAGGTTAGGTTAGGTTAGGTTAGGTTAGGTTAGGTTAGGTTAGGTTAGGTTAGGTTAGGTTAGGTTAGGTTAGGTTAGGTTAGGTTAGGTTAGGTTCGGTTAGGTTAGGTTAGGTTAGGTTAGGTTAGGTTAGGTTAGGTTAGGTTAGGTTAGGTTAGGTTAGGTTAGGTTAGGTTAGGTTAGGTTAGGTTAGGTTAGGTTAGGTTAGGTTAGGTTAGGTTAGGTTAGGTTAGGTTAGGTTAGGTTAGGTTAGGTTAGGTTAGGTTAGGTTAGGTTAGGTTAGGTTAGGTTAGGTTAGGTTAGGTTAGGTTAGGTTAGGTTAGGTTAGGTTAGGTTAGGTTAGGTTAGGTTAGGTTAGGTTAGGTTAGGTTAGGTTAGGTTAGGTTAGGTTAGGTTAGGTTAGGTTAGGTTAGGTTAGGTTAGGTTAGGTTAGGTTAGGTTAGGTTAGGTTAGGTTAGGTTAGGTTAGGTTAGGTTAGGTTAGGTTAGGTTAGGTTAGGTTAGGTTAGGTTAGGTTAGGTTAGGTTAGGTTAGGTTAGGTTAGGTTAGGTTAGGTTAGGTTAGGTTAGGTTAGGTTAGGTTAGGTTAGGTTAGGTTAGGTTAGGTTAGGTTAGGTTAGGTTAGGTTAGGTTAGGTTAGGTTAGGTTAGGTTAGGTTAGGTTAGGTTAGGTTAGGTTAGGTTAGGTTAGGTTAGGTTAGGTTAGGTTAGGTTAGGTTAGGTTAGGTTAGGTTAGGTTAGGTTAGGTTAGGTTAGGTTAGGTTAGGTTAGGTTAGGTTAGGTTAGGTTAGGTTAGGTTAGGTTAGGTTAGGTTAGGTTAGGTTAGGTTAGGTTAGGTTAGGTTAGGTTAGGTTAGGTTAGGTTAGGTTAGGTTAGGTTAGGTTAGGTTAGGTTAGGTTAGGTTAGGTTAGGTTAGGTTAGGTTAGGTTAGGTTAGGTTAGGTTAGGTTAGGTTAGGTTAGGTTAGGTTAGGTTAGGTTAGGTTAGGTTAGGTTAGGTTAGGTTAGGTTAGGTTAGGTTAGGTTAGGTTAGGTTAGGTTAGGTTAGGTTAGGTTAGGTTAGGTTAGGTTAGGTTAGGTTAGGTTAGGTTAGGTTAGGTTAGGTTAGGTTAGGTTAGGTTAGGTTAGGTTAGGTTAGGTTAGGTTAGGTTAGGTTAGGTTAGGTTAGGTTAGGTTAGGTTAGGTTAGGTTAGGTTAGGTTAGGTTAGGTTAGGTTAGGTTAGGTTAGGTTAGGTTAGGTTAGGTTAGGTTAGGTTAGGTTAGGTTAGGTTAGGTTAGGTTAGGTTAGGTTAGGTTAGGTTAGGTTAGGTTAGGTTAGGTTAGGTTAGGTTAGGTTAGGTTAGGTTAGGTTAGGTTAGGTTAGGTTAGGTTAGGTTAGGTTAGGTTAGGTTAGGTTAGGTTAGGTTAGGTTAGGTTAGGTTAGGTTAGGTTAGGTTAGGTTAGGTTAGGTTAGGTTAGGTTAGGTTAGGTTAGGTTAGGTTAGGTTAGGTTAGGTTAGGTTAGGTTAGGTTAGGTTAGGTTAGGTTAGGTTAGGTTAGGTTAGGTTAGGTTAGGTTAGGTTAGGTTAGGTTAGGTTAGGTTAGGTTAGGTTAGGTTAGGTTAGGTTAGGTTAGGTTAGGTTAGGTTAGGTTAGGTTAGGTTAGGTTAGGTTAGGTTAGGTTAGGTTAGGTTAGGTTAGGTTAGGTTAGGTTAGGTTAGGTTAGGTTAGGTTAGGTTAGGTTAGGTTAGGTTAGGTTAGGTTAGGTTAGGTTAGGTTAGGTTAGGTTAGGTTAGGTTAGGTTAGGTTAGGTTAGGTTAGGTTAGGTTAGGTTAGGTTAGGTTAGGTTAGGTTAGGTTAGGTTAGGTTAGGTTAGGTTAGGTTAGGTTAGGTTAGGTTAGGTTAGGTTAGGTTAGGTTAGGTTAGGTTAGGTTAGGTTAGGTTAGGTTAGGTTAGGTTAGGTTAGGTTAGGTTAGGTTAGGTTAGGTTAGGTTAGGTTAGGTTAGGTTAGGTTAGGTTAGGTTAGGTTAGGTTAGGTTAGGTTAGGTTAGGTTAGGTTAGGTTAGGTTAGGTTAGGTTAGGTTAGGTTAGGTTAGGTTAGGTTAGGTTAGGTTAGGTTAGGTTAGGTTAGGTTAGGTTAGGTTAGGTTAGGTTAGGTTAGGTTAGGTTAGGTTAGGTTAGGTTAGGTTAGGTTAGGTTAGGTTAGGTTAGGTTAGGTTAGGTTAGGTTAGGTTAGGTTAGGTTAGGTTAGGTTAGGTTAGGTTAGGTTAGGTTAGGTTAGGTTAGGTTAGGTTAGGTTAGGTTAGGTTAGGTTAGGTTAGGTTAGGTTAGGTTAGGTTAGGTTAGGTTAGGTTAGGTTAGGTTAGGTTAGGTTA
>OX637282.1:5775000-5796576 GCA_951799465.1 Leptophobia aripa | reverse complement strand
TAACCTAACCTAACCTAACCTAACCTAACCTAACCTAACCTAACCTAACCTAACCTAACCTAACCTAACCTAACCTAACCTAACCTAACCTAACCTAACCTAACCTAACCTAACCTAACCTAACCTAACCTAACCTAACCTAACCTAACCTAACCTAACCTAACCTAACCTAACCTAACCTAACCTAACCTAACCTAACCTAACCTAACCTAACCTAACCTAACCTAACCTAACCTAACCTAACCTAACCTAACCTAACCTAACCTAACCTAACCTAACCTAACCTAACCTAACCTAACCTAACCTAACCTAACCTAACCTAACCTAACCTAACCTAACCTAACCTAACCTAACCTAACCTAACCTAACCTAACCTAACCTAACCTAACCTAACCTAACCTAACCTAACCTAACCTAACCTAACCTAACCTAACCTAACCTAACCTAACCTAACCTAACCTAACCTAACCTAACCTAACCTAACCTAACCTAACCTAACCTAACCTAACCTAACCTAACCTAACCTAACCTAACCTAACCTAACCTAACCTAACCTAACCTAACCTAACCTAACCTAACCTAACCTAACCTAACCTAACCTAACCTAACCTAACCTAACCTAACCTAACCTAACCTAACCTAACCTAACCTAACCTAACCTAACCTAACCTAACCTAACCTAACCTAACCTAACCTAACCTAACCTAACCTAACCTAACCTAACCTAACCTAACCTAACCTAACCTAACCTAACCTAACCTAACCTAACCTAACCTAACCTAACCTAACCTAACCTAACCTAACCTAACCTAACCTAACCTAACCTAACCTAACCTAACCTAACCTAACCTAACCTAACCTAACCTAACCTAACCTAACCTAACCTAACCTAACCTAACCTAACCTAACCTAACCTAACCTAACCTAACCTAACCTAACCTAACCTAACCTAACCTAACCTAACCTAACCTAACCTAACCTAACCTAACCTAACCTAACCTAACCTAACCTAACCTAACCTAACCTAACCTAACCTAACCTAACCTAACCTAACCTAACCTAACCTAACCTAACCTAACCTAACCTAACCTAACCTAACCTAACCTAACCTAACCTAACCTAACCTAACCTAACCTAACCTAACCTAACCTAACCTAACCTAACCTAACCTAACCTAACCTAACCTAACCTAACCTAACCTAACCTAACCTAACCTAACCTAACCTAACCTAACCTAACCTAACCTAACCTAACCTAACCTAACCTAACCTAACCTAACCTAACCTAACCTAACCTAACCTAACCTAACCTAACCTAACCTAACCTAACCTAACCTAACCTAACCTAACCTAACCTAACCTAACCTAACCTAACCTAACCTAACCTAACCTAACCTAACCTAACCTAACCTAACCTAACCTAACCTAACCTAACCTAACCTAACCTAACCTAACCTAACCTAACCTAACCTAACCTAACCTAACCTAACCTAACCTAACCTAACCTAACCTAACCTAACCTAACCTAACCTAACCTAACCTAACCTAACCTAACCTAACCTAACCTAACCTAACCTAACCTAACCTAACCTAACCTAACCTAACCTAACCTAACCTAACCTAACCTAACCTAACCTAACCTAACCTAACCTAACCTAACCTAACCTAACCTAACCTAACCTAACCTAACCTAACCTAACCTAACCTAACCTAACCTAACCTAACCTAACCTAACCTAACCTAACCTAACCTAACCTAACCTAACCTAACCTAACCTAACCTAACCTAACCTAACCTAACCTAACCTAACCTAACCTAACCTAACCTAACCTAACCTAACCTAACCTAACCTAACCTAACCTAACCTAACCTAACCTAACCTAACCTAACCTAACCTAACCTAACCTAACCTAACCTAACCTAACCTAACCTAACCTAACCTAACCTAACCTAACCTAACCTAACCTAACCTAACCTAACCTAACCTAACCTAACCTAACCTAACCTAACCTAACCTAACCTAACCTAACCTAACCTAACCTAACCTAACCTAACCTAACCTAACCTAACCTAACCTAACCTAACCTAACCTAACCTAACCTAACCTAACCTAACCTAACCTAACCTAACCTAACCTAACCTAACCTAACCTAACCTAACCTAACCTAACCTAACCTAACCTAACCTAACCTAACCTAACCTAACCTAACCTAACCTAACCTAACCTAACCTAACCTAACCTAACCTAACCTAACCTAACCTAACCTAACCTAACCTAACCTAACCTAACCTAACCTAACCTAACCTAACCTAACCTAACCTAACCTAACCTAACCTAACCTAACCTAACCTAACCTAACCTAACCTAACCTAACCTAACCTAACCTAACCTAACCTAACCTAACCTAACCTAACCTAACCTAACCTAACCTAACCTAACCTAACCTAACCTAACCTAACCTAACCTAACCTAACCTAACCTAACCTAACCTAACCTAACCTAACCTAACCTAACCTAACCTAACCTAACCTAACCTAACCTAACCTAACCTAACCTAACCTAACCTAACCTAACCTAACCTAACCTAACCTAACCTAACCTAACCTAACCTAACCTAACCTAACCTAACCTAACCTAACCTAACCTAACCTAACCTAACCTAACCTAACCTAACCTAACCTAACCTAACCTAACCTAACCTAACCTAACCTAACCTAACCTAACCTAACCTAACCTAACCTAACCTAACCTAACCTAACCTAACCTAACCTAACCTAACCTAACCTAACCTAACCTAACCTAACCTAACCTAACCTAACCTAACCTAACCTAACCTAACCTAACCTAACCTAACCTAACCTAACCTAACCTAACCTAACCTAACCTAACCTAACCTAACCTAACCTAACCTAACCTAACCTAACCTAACCTAACCTAACCTAACCTAACCTAACCTAACCTAACCTAACCTAACCTAACCTAACCTAACCTAACCTAACCTAACCTAACCTAACCTAACCTAACCTAACCTAACCTAACCTAACCTAACCTAACCTAACCTAACCTAACCTAACCTAACCTAACCTAACCTAACCTAACCTAACCTAACCTAACCTAACCTAACCTAACCTAACCTAACCTAACCTAACCTAACCTAACCTAACCTAACCTAACCTAACCTAACCTAACCTAACCTAACCTAACCTAACCTAACCTAACCTAACCTAACCTAACCTAACCTAACCTAACCTAACCTAACCTAACCTAACCTAACCTAACCTAACCTAACCTAACCTAACCTAACCTAACCTAACCTAACCTAACCTAACCTAACCTAACCTAACCTAACCTAACCTAACCTAACCTAACCTAACCTAACCTAACCTAACCTAACCTAACCTAACCTAACCTAACCTAACCTAACCTAACCTAACCTAACCTAACCTAACCTAACCTAACCTAACCTAACCTAACCTAACCTAACCTAACCTAACCTAACCTAACCTAACCTAACCTAACCTAACCTAACCTAACCTAACCTAACCTAACCTAACCTAACCTAACCTAACCTAACCTAACCTAACCTAACCTAACCTAACCTAACCTAACCTAACCTAACCTAACCTAACCTAACCTAACCTAACCTAACCTAACCTAACCTAACCTAACCTAACCTAACCTAACCTAACCTAACCTAACCTAACCTAACCTAACCTAACCTAACCTAACCTAACCTAACCTAACCTAACCTAACCTAACCTAACCTAACCTAACCTAACCTAACCTAACCTAACCTAACCTAACCTAACCTAACCTAACCTAACCTAACCTAACCTAACCTAACCTAACCTAACCTAACCTAACCTAACCTAACCTAACCTAACCTAACCTAACCTAACCTAACCTAACCTAACCTAACCTAACCTAACCTAACCTAACCTAACCTAACCTAACCTAACCTAACCTAACCTAACCTAACCTAACCTAACCTAACCTAACCTAACCTAACCTAACCTAACCTAACCTAACCTAACCTAACCTAACCTAACCTAACCTAACCTAACCTAACCTAACCTAACCTAACCTAACCTAACCTAACCTAACCTAACCTAACCTAACCTAACCTAACCTAACCTAACCTAACCTAACCTAACCTAACCTAACCTAACCTAACCTAACCTAACCTAACCTAACCTAACCTAACCTAACCTAACCTAACCTAACCTAACCTAACCTAACCTAACCTAACCTAACCTAACCTAACCTAACCTAACCTAACCTAACCTAACCTAACCTAACCTAACCTAACCTAACCTAACCTAACCTAACCTAACCTAACCTAACCTAACCTAACCTAACCTAACCTAACCTAACCTAACCTAACCTAACCTAACCTAACCTAACCTAACCTAACCTAACCTAACCTAACCTAACCTAACCTAACCTAACCTAACCTAACCTAACCTAACCTAACCTAACCTAACCTAACCTAACCTAACCTAACCTAACCTAACCTAACCTAACCTAACCTAACCTAACCTAACCTAACCTAACCTAACCTAACCTAACCTAACCTAACCTAACCTAACCTAACCTAACCTAACCTAACCTAACCTAACCTAACCTAACCTAACCTAACCTAACCTAACCTAACCTAACCTAACCTAACCTAACCTAACCTAACCTAACCTAACCTAACCTAACCTAACCTAACCTAACCTAACCTAACCTAACCTAACCTAACCTAACCTAACCTAACCTAACCTAACCTAACCTAACCTAACCTAACCTAACCTAACCTAACCTAACCTAACCTAACCTAACCTAACCTAACCTAACCTAACCTAACCTAACCTAACCTAACCTAACCTAACCTAACCTAACCTAACCTAACCTAACCTAACCTAACCTAACCTAACCTAACCTAACCTAACCTAACCTAACCTAACCTAACCTAACCTAACCTAACCTAACCTAACCTAACCTAACCTAACCTAACCTAACCTAACCTAACCTAACCTAACCTAACCTAACCTAACCTAACCTAACCTAACCTAACCTAACCTATACCTAACCTAACCTAACCTAACCTAACCTAACCTAACCTAACCTAACCTAACCTAACCTAACCTAACCTAACCTAACCTAACCTAACCTAACCTAACCTAACCTAACCTAACCTAACCTAACCTAACCTAACCTAACCTAACCTAACCTAACCTAACCTAACCTAACCTAACCTAACCTAACCTAACCTAACCTAACCTAACCTAACCTAACCTAACCTAACCTAACCTAACCTAACCTAACCTAACCTAACCTAACCTAACCTAACCTAACCTAACCTAACCTAACCTAACCTAACCTAACCTAACCTAACCTAACCTAACCTAACCTAACCTAACCTAACCTAACCTAACCTAACCTAACCTAACCTAACCTAACCTAACCTAACCTAACCTAACCTAACCTAACCTAACCTAACCTAACCTAACCTAACCTAACCTAACCTAACCTAACCTAACCTAACCTAACCTAACCTAACCTAACCTAACCTAACCTAACCTAACCTAACCTAACCTAACCTAACCTAACCTAACCTAACCTAACCTAACCTAACCTAACCTAACCTAACCTAACCTAACCTAACCTAACCTAACCTAACCTAACCTAACCTAACCTAACCTAACCTAACCTAACCTAACCTAACCTAACCTAACCTAACCTAACCTAACCTAACCTAACCTAACCTAACCTAACCTAACCTAACCTAACCTAACCTAACCTAACCTAACCTAACCTAACCTAACCTAACCTAACCTAACCTAACCTAACCTAACCTAACCTAACCTAACCTAACCTAACCTAACCTAACCTAACCTAACCTAACCTAACCTAACCTAACCTAACCTAACCTAACCTAACCTAACCTAACCTAACCTAACCTAACCTAACCTAACCTAACCTAACCTAACCTAACCTAACCTAACCTAACCTAACCTAACCTAACCTAACCTAACCTAACCTAACCTAACCTAACCTAACCTAACCTAACCTAACCTAACCTAACCTAACCTAACCTAACCTAACCTA
Organism: Leptophobia aripa; assembly: GCA_951799465.1. Classification (NCBI taxonomy): domain Eukaryota; kingdom Metazoa; phylum Arthropoda; class Insecta; order Lepidoptera; family Pieridae; genus Leptophobia; species Leptophobia aripa. The sequence continues at coordinate 5,790,483 of OX637282.1, read as the reverse complement.
ACCTAACCTAACCTAACCTAACCTAACCTAACCTAACCTAACCTAACCTAACCTAACCTAACCTAACCTAACCTAACCTAACCTAACCTAACCTAACCTAACCTAACCTAACCTAACCTAACCTAACCTAACCTAACCTAACCTAACCTAACCTAACCTAACCTAACCTAACCTAACCTAACCTAACCTAACCTAACCTAACCTAACCTAACCTAACCTAACCTAACCTAACCTAACCTAACCTAACCTAACCTAACCTAACCTAACCTAACCTAACCTAACCTAACCTAACCTAACCTAACCTAACCTAACCTAACCTAACCTAACCTAACCTAACCTAACCTAACCTAACCTAACCTAACCTAACCTAACCTAACCTAACCTAACCTAACCTAACCTAACCTAACCTAACCTAACCTAACCTAACCTAACCTAACCTAACCTAACCTAACCTAACCTAACCTAACCTAACCTAACCTAACCTAACCTAACCTAACCTAACCTAACCTAACCTAACCTAACCTAACCTAACCTAACCTAACCTAACCTAACCTAACCTAACCTAACCTAACCTAACCTAACCTAACCTAACCTAACCTAACCTAACCTAACCTAACCTAACCTAACCTAACCTAACCTAACCTAACCTAACCTAACCTAACCTAACCTAACCTAACCTAACCTAACCTAACCTAACCTAACCTAACCTAACCTAACCTAACCTAACCTAACCTAACCTAACCTAACCTAACCTAACCTAACCTAACCTAACCTAACCTAACCTAACCTAACCTAACCTAACCTAACCTAACCTAACCTAACCTAACCTAACCTAACCTAACCTAACCTAACCTAACCTAACCTAACCTAACCTAACCTAACCTAACCTAACCTAACCTAACCTAACCTAACCTAACCTAACCTAACCTAACCTAACCTAACCTAACCTAACCTAACCTAACCTAACCTAACCTAACCTAACCTAACCTAACCTAACCTAACCTAACCTAACCTAACCTAACCTAACCTAACCTAACCTAACCTAACCTAACCTAACCTAACCTAACCTAACCTAACCTAACCTAACCTAACCTAACCTAACCTAACCTAACCTAACCTAACCTAACCTAACCTAACCTAACCTAACCTAACCTAACCTAACCTAACCTAACCTAACCTAACCTAACCTAACCTAACCTAACCTAACCTAACCTAACCTAACCTAACCTAACCTAACCTAACCTAACCTAACCTAACCTAACCTAACCTAACCTAACCTAACCTAACCTAACCTAACCTAACCTAACCTAACCTAACCTAACCTAACCTAACCTAACCTAACCTAACCTAACCTAACCTAACCTAACCTAACCTAACCTAACCTAACCTAACCTAACCTAACCTAACCTAACCTAACCTAACCTAACCTAACCTAACCTAACCTAACCTAACCTAACCTAACCTAACCTAACCTAACCTAACCTAACCTAACCTAACCTAACCTAACCTAACCTAACCTAACCTAACCTAACCTAACCTAACCTAACCTAACCTAACCTAACCTAACCTAACCTAACCTAACCTAACCTAACCTAACCTAACCTAACCTAACCTAACCTAACCTAACCTAACCTAACCTAACCTAACCTAACCTAACCTAACCTAACCTAACCTAACCTAACCTAACCTAACCTAACCTAACCTAACCTAACCTAACCTAACCTAACCTAACCTAACCTAACCTAACCTAACCTAACCTAACCTAACCTAACCTAACCTAACCTAACCTAACCTAACCTAACCTAACCTAACCTAACCTAACCTAACCTAACCTAACCTAACCTAACCTAACCTAACCTAACCTAACCTAACCTAACCTAACCTAACCTAACCTAACCTAACCTAACCTAACCTAACCTAACCTAACCTAACCTAACCTAACCTAACCTAACCTAACCTAACCTAACCTAACCTAACCTAACCTAACCTAACCTAACCTAACCTAACCTAACCTAACCTAACCTAACCTAACCTAACCTAACCTAACCTAACCTAACCTAACCTAACCTAACCTAACCTAACCTAACCTAACCTAACCTAACCTAACCTAACCTAACCTAACCTAACCTAACCTAACCTAACCTAACCTAACCTAACCTAACCTAACCTAACCTAACCTAACCTAACCTAACCTAACCTAACCTAACCTAACCTAACCTAACCTAACCTAACCTAACCTAACCTAACCTAACCTAACCTAACCTAACCTAACCTAACCTAACCTAACCTAACCTAACCTAACCTAACCTAACCTAACCTAACCTAACCTAACCTAACCTAACCTAACCTAACCTAACCTAACCTAACCTAACCTAACCTAACCTAACCTAACCTAACCTAACCTAACCTAACCTAACCTAACCTAACCTAACCTAACCTAACCTAACCTAACCTAACCTAACCTAACCTAACCTAACCTAACCTAACCTAACCTAACCTAACCTAACCTAACCTAACCTAACCTAACCTAACCTAACCTAACCTAACCTAACCTAACCTAACCTAACCTAACCTAACCTAACCTAACCTAACCTAACCTAACCTAACCTAACCTAACCTAACCTAACCTAACCTAACCTAACCTAACCTAACCTAACCTAACCTAACCTAACCTAACCTAACCTAACCTAACCTAACCTAACCTAACCTAACCTAACCTAACCTAACCTAACCTAACCTAACCTAACCTAACCTAACCTAACCTAACCTAACCTAACCTAACCTAACCTAACCTAACCTAACCTAACCTAACCTAACCTAACCTAACCTAACCTAACCTAACCTAACCTAACCTAACCTAACCTAACCTAACCTAACCTAACCTAACCTAACCTAACCTAACCTAACCTAACCTAACCTAACCTAACCTAACCTAACCTAACCTAACCTAACCTAACCTAACCTAACCTAACCTAACCTAACCTAACCTAACCTAACCTAACCTAACCTAACCTAACCTAACCTAACCTAACCTAACCTAACCTAACCTAACCTAACCTAACCTAACCTAACCTAACCTAACCTAACCTAACCTAACCTAACCTAACCTAACCTAACCTAACCTAACCTAACCTAACCTAACCTAACCTAACCTAACCTAACCTAACCTAACCTAACCTAACCTAACCTAACCTAACCTAACCTAACCTAACCTAACCTAACCTAACCTAACCTAACCTAACCTAACCTAACCTAACCTAACCTAACCTAACCTAACCTAACCTAACCTAACCTAACCTAACCTAACCTAACCTAACCTAACCTAACCTAACCTAACCTAACCTAACCTAACCTAACCTAACCTAACCTAACCTAACCTAACCTAACCTAACCTAACCTAACCTAACCTAACCTAACCTAACCTAACCTAACCTAACCTAACCTAACCTAACCTAACCTAACCTAACCTAACCTAACCTAACCTAACCTAACCTAACCTAACCTAACCTAACCTAACCTAACCTAACCTAACCTAACCTAACCTAACCTAACCTAACCTAACCTAACCTAACCTAACCTAACCTAACCTAACCTAACCTAACCTAACCTAACCTAACCTAACCTAACCTAACCTAACCTAACCTAACCTAACCTAACCTAACCTAACCTAACCTAACCTAACCTAACCTAACCTAACCTAACCTAACCTAACCTAACCTAACCTAACCTAACCTAACCTAACCTAACCTAACCTAACCTAACCTAACCTAACCTAACCTAACCTAACCTAACCTAACCTAACCTAACCTAACCTAACCTAACCTAACCTAACCTAACCTAACCTAACCTAACCTAACCTAACCTAACCTAACCTAACCTAACCTAACCTAACCTAACCTAACCTAACCTAACCTAACCTAACCTAACCTAACCTAACCTAACCTAACCTAACCTAACCTAACCTAACCTAACCTAACCTAACCTAACCTAACCTAACCTAACCTAACCTAACCTAACCTAACCTAACCTAACCTAACCTAACCTAACCTAACCTAACCTAACCTAACCTAACCTAACCTAACCTAACCTAACCTAACCTAACCTAACCTAACCTAACCTAACCTAACCTAACCTAACCTAACCTAACCTAACCTAACCTAACCTAACCTAACCTAACCTAACCTAACCTAACCTAACCTAACCTAACCTAACCTAACCTAACCTAACCTAACCTAACCTAACCTAACCTAACCTAACCTAACCTAACCTAACCTAACCTAACCTAACCTAACCTAACCTAACCTAACCTAACCTAACCTAACCTAACCTAACCTAACCTAACCTAACCTAACCTAACCTAACCTAACCTAACCTAACCTAACCTAACCTAACCTAACCTAACCTAACCTAACCTAACCTAACCTAACCTAACCTAACCTAACCTAACCTAACCTAACCTAACCTAACCTAACCTAACCTAACCTAACCTAACCTAACCTAACCTAACCTAACCTAACCTAACCTAACCTAACCTAACCTAACCTAACCTAACCTAACCTAACCTAACCTAACCTAACCTAACCTAACCTAACCTAACCTAACCTAACCTAACCTAACCTAACCTAACCTAACCTAACCTAACCTAACCTAACCTAACCTAACCTAACCTAACCTAACCTAACCTAACCTAACCTAACCTAACCTAACCTAACCTAACCTAACCTAACCTAACCTAACCTAACCTAACCTAACCTAACCTAACCTAACCTAACCTAACCTAACCTAACCTAACCTAACCTAACCTAACCTAACCTAACCTAACCTAACCTAACCTAACCTAACCTAACCTAACCTAACCTAACCTAACCTAACCTAACCTAACCTAACCTAACCTAACCTAACCTAACCTAACCTAACCTAACCTAACCTAACCTAACCTAACCTAACCTAACCTAACCTAACCTAACCTAACCTAACCTAACCTAACCTAACCTAACCTAACCTAACCTAACCTAACCTAACCTAACCTAACCTAACCTAACCTAACCTAACCTAACCTAACCTAACCTAACCTAACCTAACCTAACCTAACCTAACCTAACCTAACCTAACCTAACCTAACCTAACCTAACCTAACCTAACCTAACCTAACCTAACCTAACCTAACCTAACCTAACCTAACCTAACCTAACCTAACCTAACCTAACCTAACCTAACCTAACCTAACCTAACCTAACCTAACCTAACCTAACCTAACCTAACCTAACCTAACCTAACCTAACCTAACCTAACCTAACCTAACCTAACCTAACCTAACCTAACCTAACCTAACCTAACCTAACCTAACCTAACCTAACCTAACCTAACCTAACCTAACCTAACCTAACCTAACCTAACCTAACCTAACCTAACCTAACCTAACCTAACCTAACCTAACCTAACCTAACCTAACCTAACCTAACCTAACCTAACCTAACCTAACCTAACCTAACCTAACCTAACCTAACCTAACCTAACCTAACCTAACCTAACCTAACCTAACCTAACCTAACCTAACCTAACCTAACCTAACCTAACCTAACCTAACCTAACCTAACCTAACCTAACCTAACCTAACCTAACCTAACCTAACCTAACCTAACCTAACCTAACCTAACCTAACCTAACCTAACCTAACCTAACCTAACCTAACCTAACCTAACCTAACCTAACCTAACCTAACCTAACCTAACCTAACCTAACCTAACCTAACCTAACCTAACCTAACCTAACCTAACCTAACCTAACCTAACCTAACCTAACCTAACCTAACCTAACCTAACCTAACCTAACCTAACCTAACCTAACCTAACCTAACCTAACCTAACCTAACCTAACCTAACCTAACCTAACCTAACCTAACCTAACCTAACCTAACCTAACCTAACCTAACCTAACCTAACCTAACCTAACCTAACCTAACCTAACCTAACCTAACCTAACCTAACCTAACCTAACCTAACCTAACCTAACCTAACCTAACCTAACCTAACCTAACCTAACCTAACCTAACCTAACCTAACCTAACCTAACCTAACCTAACCTAACCTAACCTAACCTAACCTAACCTAACCTAACCTAACCTAACCTAACCTAACCTAACCTAACCTAACCTAACCTAACCTAACCTAACCTAACCTAACCTAACCTAACCTAACCTAACCTAACCTAACCTAACCTAACCTAACCTAACCTAACCTAACCTAACCTAACCTAACCTAACCTAACCTAACCTAACCTAACCTAACCTAACCTAACCTAACCTAACCTAACCTAACCTAACCTAACCTAACCTAACCTAACCTAACCTAACCTAACCTAACCTAACCTAACCTAACCTAACCTAACCTAACCTAACCTAACCTAACCTAACCTAACCTAACCTAACCTAACCTAACCTAACCTAACCTAACCTAACCTAACCTAACCTAACCTAACCTAACCTAACCTAACCTAACCTAACCTAACCTAACCTAACCTAACCTAACCTAACCTAACCTAACCTAACCTAACCTAACCTAACCTAACCTAACCTAACCTAACCTAACCTAACCTAACCTAACCTAACCTAACCTAACCTAACCTAACCTAACCTAACCTAACCTAACCTAACCTAACCTAACCTAACCTAACCTAACCTAACCTAACCTAACCTAACCTAACCTAACCTAACCTAACCTAACCTAACCTAACCTAACCTAACCTAACCTAACCTAACCTAACCTAACCTAACCTAACCTAACCTAACCTAACCTAACCTAACCTAACCTAACCTAACCTAACCTAACCTAACCTAACCTAACCTAACCTAACCTAACCTAACCTAACCTAACCTAACCTAACCTAACCTAACCTAACCTAACCTAACCTAACCTAACCTAACCTAACCTAACCTAACCTAACCTAACCTAACCTAACCTAACCTAACCTAACCTAACCTAACCTAACCTAACCTAACCTAACCTAACCTAACCTAACCTAACCTAACCTAACCTAACCTAACCTAACCTAACCTAACCTAACCTAACCTAACCTAACCTAACCTAACCTAACCTAACCTAACCTAACCTAACCTAACCTAACCTAACCTAACCTAACCTAACCTAACCTAACCTAACCTAACCTAACCTAACCTAACCTAACCTAACCTAACCTAACCTAACCTAACCAGTCGCATTCTAGCAATCACAGCATTAACACGCTCTCAAATCGGTCCAAGTTATAGTTATCCCAGTTTAGTTAACAACAGTTCGGTCGGTTCATTTTCAACACCAAAAAAAAGTTCAAGTTCGAGTTCAAGTGCAAATTCAACCGCCGCGTTCGTCTTCGTGCTTTCGTGCTTCGCTTCTTTTTAGTAGAACTCTAAGTTCGTAGTGCTCTAGTGTTTGTTAGTTTTGTTTAGCTTAGTTTCGCTACAGTTTTGCAGAGCAACGTAAGTCGTAGCTTTATTTTTATTTTTTGTTTCAAGATCAGGCTTTGTTTCTGTTTAAATTAAATTAAATTTAAATTACTTGCGTTCTGATAATTGTTGTTTTTATTAGTACACACAGACATATATACACACTTATATTTACACTTTTATATTTTTTCACTGGTCCACCCAGTTACAATTGTTATCGGAAGCGCTTTATTAAATTTGTTTTCACTCCGATTTTATTTGCAGTCTTAAATATTGTATTTCCTTCTTTTTCTAAATCTCAAACAAATAATAAAAAAGTAATTTCTGTTATAAACCAAATAGCATCCGTAAAAGTCATAAAAAATACCTGCAGCGCTTACCTGCTGCAGCCGCGCTAATAAAAAGTCTTTGTTATCGGTAATTTTGTTAAATTCTAAAGTTTGCTTTCCATTCCCTTTGTTTAATTTTTTCTTTAAAATTATTAGAGTCCAATTTATTTTGCATTAAAACACCTAAAGTAGTATACTTTCCAAATAATAGCTTTCTCATCTCAAACAAATTATTCAGTAAATCCCTTCAATAGTTAGAGTCCAAAAGTCAATTTTATTTTATTTTCTCTTTAGTTTGTCATAAAAGTCAATTTTCTCTCAAAAGTAAAATCCCCTAAAAATAAATCCACCTAAATAAACTCAATTTCGCAATAAAGTCGTATTCACCTAGTTTTTTAAATTAAAAGTAAATTCCTTGCAAAAATAAATAATTTGTTAAAACTTTAGTTTTCACTAAATTCACCCGTGACACAAACAAACTACCTGCTTTTTCGGGGAAGGGTTACCGCGTCGCGCAAACGTAGTTACAACTCAGTCGCATTCTAGCAATCACAGCATTAACACGCTCTCAAATCGGTCCAAGTTATAGTTATCCCAGTTTAGTTAACAACAGTTCGGTCGGTTCATTTTCAACACCAAAAAAAAGTTCAAGTTCGAGTTCAAGTGCAAATTCAACCGCCGCGTTCGTCTTCGTGCTTTCGTGCTTCGCTTCTTTTTAGTAGAACTCTAAGTTCGTAGTGCTCTAGTGTTTGTTAGTTTTGTTTAGCTTAGTTTCGCTACAGTTTTGCAGAGCAACGTAAGTCGTAGCTTTATTTTTATTTTTTGTTTCAAGATCAGGCTTTGTTTCTGTTTAAATTAAATTAAATTTAAATTACTTGCGTTCTGATAATTGTTGTTTTTATTAGTACACACAGACATATATACACACTTATATTTACACTTTTATATTTTTTCACTGGTCCACCCAGTTACAATTGTTATCGGAAGCGCTTTATTAAATTTGTTTTCACTCCGATTTTATTTGCAGTCTTAAATATTGTATTTCCTTCTTTTTCTAAATCTCAAACAAATAATAAAAAAGTAATTTCTGTTATAAACCAAATAGCATCCGTAAAAGTCATAAAAAATACCTGCAGCGCTTACCTGCTGCAGCCGCGCTAATAAAAAGTCTTTGTTATCGGTAATTTTGTTAAATTCTAAAGTTTGCTTTCCATTCCCTTTGTTTAATTTTTTCTTTAAAATTATTAGAGTCCAATTTATTTTGCATTAAAACACCTAAAGTAGTATACTTTCCAAATAATAGCTTTCTCATCTCAAACAAATTATTCAGTAAATCCCTTCAATAGTTAGAGTCCAAAAGTCAATTTTATTTTATTTTCTCTTTAGTTTGTCATAAAAGTCAATTTTCTCTCAAAAGTAAAATCCCCTAAAAATAAATCCACCTAAATAAACTCAATTTCGCAATAAAGTCGTATTCACCTAGTTTTTTAAATTAAAAGTAAATTCCTTGCAAAAATAAATAATTTGTTAAAACTTTAGTTTTCACTAAATTCACCCGTGACACAAACAAACTACCTGCTTTTTCGGGGAAGGGTTACCGCGTCGCGCAAACGTAGTTACAACTCAGTCGCATTCTAGCAATCACAGCATTAACACGCTCTCAAATCGGTCCAAGTTATAGTTATCCCAGTTTAGTTAACAACAGTTCGGTCGGTTCATTTTCAACACCAAAAAAAAGTTCAAGTTCGAGTTCAAGTGCAAATTCAACCGCCGCGTTCGTCTTCGTGCTTTCGTGCTTCGCTTCTTTTTAGTAGAACTCTAAGTTCGTAGTGCTCTAGTGTTTGTTAGTTTTGTTTAGCTTAGTTTCGCTACAGTTTTGCAGAGCAACGTAAGTCGTAGCTTTATTTTTATTTTTTGTTTCAAGATCAGGCTTTGTTTCTGTTTAAATTAAATTAAATTTAAATTACTTGCGTTCTGATAATTGTTGTTTTTATTAGTACACACAGACATATATACACACTTATATTTACACTTTTATATTTTTTCACTGGTCCACCCAGTTACAATTGTTATCCAAAGCGAAGCTTTGGTTTTTTTTATTTTAGGGTTTTTGCCAATTTGGCGTGACCTTGAACGACCTTTTTTTTTTTTTTTTTTTTTTTTTTTTTGCTCGTCATTTAAAATACAAAGGAAACAATTAGTGCTCATCAAGCAATTTTATATATATAATCATTCAATTATTGTTCTTCATTAACTTATTCAAACTAGTTCAAGCCCAAGTCGTTTCGATTGTCCCGATATTGTTGAAACCTTCCCTCTCGTTTACACTTCGACCTATCTTTCTCAAATATGTTTGGCATTCGTACCCCCCCCGCCAAAAAAACCACCTCCCCCAAGACCGCTTCAGCGGAAAGGGTGAACGCGGCTCCTTTACAGCCGCAGCCCAAACCCTCCACCGCCGGCAACAACATCGAGACGATAGACCTCGATGCTACTGTTTCTAGGAAACAAAAACCTTCTAGAGAGCAGGAGGCAAAATCATGCCTTATGAAAGCTCTCGCCCATCTTGCCGAGTCCAAAAATCTTAAAACAGAGATTAAAACCGGGGTCACGGCGGCGGTTAGACGACTCCACCAATTATTCAGAGACGCCGAGGGAGAATTACATGAGAGAGGGGTCCTGCCACAGGCACAAAACACCGACGGAGGAAGGCAACCACCAGCTGAGCCCGCACAAATTACAGCCCTCGGCCTGCTCACCCAGAACCTGAATCAACAAATTCAGAAACTGGAGGAGGAGAACAAGAAGCTGGAAATGTGCCGGCTCAGTCTCTCAAATACACACTCCAACACCGCCAAGGTACTTCAAGAAGAAGTACATAACAGTTTGGGGAAAATTGAAGAAATTTTCAAAACCCAAAATGAAAAGGCGGAGAAAAGAGAGGAGAGGTTTGAGCTTAAGCTCAAATCTTACGCAGACGCCGCCAGCCAAAACAAGGCAATACAAGGCGGCGTACCTATTATCAACAAAAAAGTGACCCCGGCCCCCCCAACGATCACCTCGAAATCTCACTCGGAGATACCGAGAACGCCCTCCACCCCCTCTTTGGTTATCAGCGGAGAATGTGCCTCGCCAAAAGGTCTCGTGGAAAAAATTAGACAAACTATTAACTTTAGGGAAGGCGGTTACGCACCGCTCAAAATCACCCCGCTCTCAAAGGGGAAAATTAGAATAAACTTCGAAACCGAGGCAAATAAACGGCACGCTCTCGCCCAAATCAACAAATCCCCCGCTCTACGAGCCGAGGAAGAAAGGCGGATCAATCCACTTATTCACATAAAAGGCATTAATAAAGACACCAAAGAGGAAGATCTTCTCGCGACTATTAGGGACCAGAACCCTTCTCTTAAAAAGGAGTCCTTCTTTTTAAAATTCAGAAGGAACAACAGGAACGACCAACTTTATAACGTCATCCTGTCCACCACATCTTCCTCTTGGCGCAAGTTTACGGAGTTAGGTCGCGTCGCCATAGGATGTGCACGGGTACATTGCGAAACTTTCACCCCCTTTCTACAATGTAGACAATGCCAGGGCTTCGGACACACTAAAAACAGGTGCCCGGCCACACAACCCACCTGCGCAAAATGCGCACACACACACAACACCTCGGACTGTGACAAAGCAGCCTCTCACACCCCGACCTGCATCAATTGCAAAGAACACAATGCGCAACACAACACCAAAACAGATACCACCCACCGCGCAGACAGCACTACCTGCCCCAAATTAAGCGCCATGCGCGCCCGCGTTGAAGCCAAAACCAACTATGTCTAACAAAACGATAGGGACACTTTCAATCACACAAGCGAACCTCGACAGGTCTCGCAATGCGTTGCACGAACTACACATTCACCTCAACACCACAAACACGGACATAGCCACAATCTCCGAACCCTACACCGGTAAACTCAATACAGTTAGACAAACACATGGCCTCCGGGTTTACCAAGCCAACAAAGGTGGGCATACGAAAGCATGCATCATCACCAAACCATACATCAACGCACTACTTCTGTCACAATACTCCACCGATAACCTTACCGTTATCTCTATTCCGACACGCACCTCACACCTGTACATCGCGTCCGTATACATCGAACCCAAATCGGACAACAACAACACACTTGTTGCTTTAGAGCATTTTATCAAGGCGCACACAAATGCTCGAATCATAGTCTGCGGTGACTTCAACGCGTGGCACCCACTCTGGGGAGGTAGGACACACACTAAACACAATCCACGCGGATATGAGGTCGTCGACCTCATCGCCGCCACGGATCTAAACGTCTGTAACGCAGGGGACACGCCCACCTTCGAAACGATAACGCACGGTCGACACCGATCATCCATTATCGACCTCACACTAACCTCAGCCAATATATTTAACAACATCTCTGGCTGGAAAGTGCGTCCGGGCCTGTTCACTTCGTCACAGCACAACCCCATCACGTTCAAAATTAACTTGAACAACGACCCTCCGTCTCCCTCATGCAACCACAGCACATTCAAATACAACACCACACACGCCAACTGGCACTCTCTCAAGGAACAGCTGATGACCAACGTTAACAACTGCACGCTTCTCGACACCAACTTCAATATTATTACACCATCGGAGCTAGACTCCGTTGTGGAACTCACCAGCAAAATAATAAACGAAGCGTGCACTTTAACGTTGCCCATCAAAGGACACAAGCCCAAACCCAGACCACCCTTCTGGAATACACACTTACAAACGCTCAAAGCCGAATGTTTAGCATTACACAGGCGACTACATAGCCACAAGCGCCATAACACACCCATTCCCCCCGACCTCATTGACACCTATCGCGACACTAAACTCAACTATGCGTCGGAGATGCGCCGAGCCTCGACAGAAAGCTTTAAAACATTCTGCGAGTCCCAGGGCAAGGACGACGCATGGTCCATAACGAACAAGCTCCTCAAGCATTGCACACCCAACATACAACCTAGCACACTTAAAATCAACAACACCTACACCAACACTGAATCAGAAACGGCTCAAGCGCTACTGAACCATTTTTACCCCGACGACTTACCGGACACAACGAGCAAACACCGCGACATCAGGGGCGCCTCTCAAGTCCTCCCGGACACGGAGGACGAACCGGCTTTCACCACCGACGAGATAATGGAACAATTCCAATCTATCAGTCACACCAAAGCCCCCGGAAACGATCACCTAACGAGCGACATATGTACGGTGTTTGCTCAATTGTTCCCCGAGTTTATAACTAAACTCTACAACTGTTGCCTAGAGATTTCTCACTTTCCCTCCGCGTGGAAGGAGGCAATAGTTAAAGTCATACCAAAACCGGGTAAAACCAACTACACCGAACTCGGCTCATACCGCCCCATAGGCCTAATACCCGTATTCGGGAAAGTCTTAGAAAAACTTTTCATTAAAAGACTAACCTTCAAAGCCCACAGACTCAAACTACTGAACCGTAATCAATTCGGCTTCACCGAACAAACCAGCACAGTCCACGCCATCAAACAGGCTGTAGATTCAATAAGACTAGCAAAAGGCAACAAGGAACTGGTCATTGCTGTCTCACTTGACATCAAGGCAGCATTTGACAACGCATGGTGGCCGGCCGTACTAGACGGCCTTCGTCGCATTAACTGCCCACTCAACATCTTTCGGCTCATTAACAGTTACCTCACCGACCGCTCTGTCTCATTACACATGGGACAACACAAACACACGAAAAACACACAAAAAGGTTGTGTCCAAGGCTCCGCCTGCGGCCCCATCCTTTGGAACACCATCCTCAACACACTTTTAGAGACAAAACTACCAGAAGGGTGCTCTCTACAGGCTTACGCGGACGACGTCCTCCTTATCTGCTCCGCGCCTAATCTACACACTCTACAAAATAACACTAACCACACACTAGAGCTCATTCGTCGCTGGGGCACGAATGTAAAGCTCACCTTTGGCCCCGAGAAAACACAATGCATAGCTTTCAGCGATAAAGCTCTGCATTGTCAGATCTCATTCAACGGAACCCCTCTTAGCTTTCAAAATAGCATCAAACTTTTAGGCGTCATTATCGACCGTAAACTTAACTTCAACGAACACATCAATTACATCACAGACAAAGCGTCCAAAATTTTCCAAAAATTGGCGCTATACACAAGACCCACTTGGGGCCCTCATCCCGAAAACCTACGAACTATTTACCTCAACACAATTGAGCCCATAGTAACATACGCCTCTAGTATCTGGGGGCACGCCGCCCACAAAAAAAGTATACGCCGCAAACTCAACGCCGTCCAAAGGCTATTTTCAATAAAAATTATCCGCGGATTTCGCACCATCTCCACGTGCGCAGCTACTGCTTTAGCGAGAATAACACCACTCGATCTTAAAGTATTGGAAATAGCCGAATTGGAGAGCGTCAGAGTCAATAGGCTCACACACCGGCTTCCCTCTGACATACCCATCGAAACCCCTACACCTTTCTCTGAGCTACTACACCCCGTTGAACGCTCACCTATTCGTACGGGTAGAAACACCAACCCATCAGACCCTACCGCCACACACATCTACACGGACGGTAGCAAGCAAGAGAACCAGTCGGTCGGAGCGGCGTTCGTGGTTTTCCAACTAGATACAGAAACACCTACACACACAAAGCTCTTCAAGCTACACGACACCTGCACGGTCTTTCAGGCGGAACTATACGCAATTCATCGCGCAACCATTCACATCCTTAAACAAAGACACAAACACTCCATTATCTACACAGATTCACAATCATCATTAGCGGCACTAAAAAACATCTCTAATACACACCCGATCGTCCATCAAATACACACAACTTTACGCGACATCAAAGCGCTAGATTCTAACTCACAAGTCCAATTTCAATGGGTTAAGGGTCACTCCGGTGACCGCGGTAACGAGGCCGCCGACCGTGCCGCTAATAGAGCCTCGCAACTACACCGTTCCGCTGAACACATCGCTTGTCCACTCTCGCACCTAAAATCAATTATTAAAAAAGACACATTACACAAATCAAACGAGAGATATAAATCTGACAACAAAGGCCGCTTCACGGCGAACATATTTCCCACACTCGGCGACATCCAAAAATTCTTTATGTCTACACGCGTTTCTTTCCAACTGACCCAATTCATTACGGGGCATTCCTTTTCAAAGGACTACCTTTACAGGTTCAAAATCAAAGACAACGATACATGTCCATGCGACCAACACACCACACAAACACTCAAACACCTACTAGAAACATGCCCCAGATACACCATCCATAGGCACAACCACGTCCAAATGTGCAAGGACACATGCCCCAACCCTTTCTCATTTAACCTCCTAACCCAAACCGAAACCGACTCACTCGTAGCTTTCGTTACTAAAATAATAGACAGCCTAAAAGAGTTCAACCATGAACCTACCCCCCCTGGTACCCGACACACAACACTTGACCTCACAACAGATTGACTTTGTTTTTCATTTTTTACTTTAATCAGCTCAACTTAATTATTATAAGTATTTTTTTCAACATTATATAGAGACAATTTTTTTTATATTTTTTTTATATTTTTTTTTATTTTATTTTAGACATGTTTTTTATAAATAATCGCTTTTAGACATGTATCGCCTCACCT
>OX637282.1:5757500-5772500 GCA_951799465.1 Leptophobia aripa | reverse complement strand
CTAACCTAACCTAACCTAACCTAACCTAACCTAACCTAACCTAACCTAACCTAACCTAACCTAACCTAACCTAACCTAACCTAACCTAACCTAACCTAACCTAACCTAACCTAACCTAACCTAACCTAACCTAACCTAACCTAACCTAACCTAACCTAACCTAACCTAACCTAACCTAACCTAACCTAACCTAACCTAACCTAACCTAACCTAACCTAACCTAACCTAACCTAACCTAACCTAACCTAACCTAACCTAACCTAACCTAACCTAACCTAACCTAACCTAACCTAACCTAACCTAACCTAACCTAACCTAACCTAACCTAACCTAACCTAACCTAACCTAACCTAACCTAACCTAACCTAACCTAACCTAACCTAACCTAACCTAACCTAACCTAACCTAACCTAACCTAACCTAACCTAACCTAACCTAACCTAACCTAACCTAACCTAACCTAACCTAACCTAACCTAACCTAACCTAACCTAACCTAACCTAACCTAACCTAACCTAACCTAACCTAACCTAACCTAACCTAACCTAACCTAACCTAACCTAACCTAACCTAACCTAACCTAACCTAACCTAACCTAACCTAACCTAACCTAACCTAACCTAACCTAACCTAACCTAACCTAACCTAACCTAACCTAACCTAACCTAACCTAACCTAACCTAACCTAACCTAACCTAACCTAACCTAACCTAACCTAACCTAACCTAACCTAACCTAACCTAACCTAACCTAACCTAACCTAACCTAACCTAACCTAACCTAACCTAACCTAACCTAACCTAACCTAACCTAACCTAACCTAACCTAACCTAACCTAACCTAACCTAACCTAACCTAACCTAACCTAACCTAACCTAACCTAACCTAACCTAACCTAACCTAACCTAACCTAACCTAACCTAACCTAACCTAACCTAACCTAACCTAACCTAACCTAACCTAACCTAACCTAACCTAACCTAACCTAACCTAACCTAACCTAACCTAACCTAACCTAACCTAACCTAACCTAACCTAACCTAACCTAACCTAACCTAACCTAACCTAACCTAACCTAACCTAACCTAACCTAACCTAACCTAACCTAACCTAACCTAACCTAACCTAACCTAACCTAACCTAACCTAACCTAACCTAACCTAACCTAACCTAACCTAACCTAACCTAACCTAACCTAACCTAACCTAACCTAACCTAACCTAACCTAACCTAACCTAACCTAACCTAACCTAACCTAACCTAACCTAACCTAACCTAACCTAACCTAACCTAACCTAACCTAACCTAACCTAACCTAACCTAACCTAACCTAACCTAACCTAACCTAACCTAACCTAACCTAACCTAACCTAACCTAACCTAACCTAACCTAACCTAACCTAACCTAACCTAACCTAACCTAACCTAACCTAACCTAACCTAACCTAACCTAACCTAACCTAACCTAACCTAACCTAACCTAACCTAACCTAACCTAACCTAACCTAACCTAACCTAACCTAACCTAACCTAACCTAACCTAACCTAACCTAACCTAACCTAACCTAACCTAACCTAACCTAACCTAACCTAACCTAACCTAACCTAACCTAACCTAACCTAACCTAACCTAACCTAACCTAACCTAACCTAACCTAACCTAACCTAACCTAACCTAACCTAACCTAACCTAACCTAACCTAACCTAACCTAACCTAACCTAACCTAACCTAACCTAACCTAACCTAACCTAACCTAACCTAACCTAACCTAACCTAACCTAACCTAACCTAACCTAACCTAACCTAACCTAACCTAACCTAACCTAACCTAACCTAACCTAACCTAACCTAACCTAACCTAACCTAACCTAACCTAACCTAACCTAACCTAACCTAACCTAACCTAACCTAACCTAACCTAACCTAACCTAACCTAACCTAACCTAACCTAACCTAACCTAACCTAACCTAACCTAACCTAACCTAACCTAACCTAACCTAACCTAACCTAACCTAACCTAACCTAACCTAACCTAACCTAACCTAACCTAACCTAACCTAACCTAACCTAACCTAACCTAACCTAACCTAACCTAACCTAACCTAACCTAACCTAACCTAACCTAACCTAACCTAACCTAACCTAACCTAACCTAACCTAACCTAACCTAACCTAACCTAACCTAACCTAACCTAACCTAACCTAACCTAACCTAACCTAACCTAACCTAACCTAACCTAACCTAACCTAACCTAACCTAACCTAACCTAACCTAACCTAACCTAACCTAACCTAACCTAACCTAACCTAACCTAACCTAACCTAACCTAACCTAACCTAACCTAACCTAACCTAACCTAACCTAACCTAACCTAACCTAACCTAACCTAACCTAACCTAACCTAACCTAACCTAACCTAACCTAACCTAACCTAACCTAACCTAACCTAACCTAACCTAACCTAACCTAACCTAACCTAACCTAACCTAACCTAACCTAACCTAACCTAACCTAACCTAACCTAACCTAACCTAACCTAACCTAACCTAACCTAACCTAACCTAACCTAACCTAACCTAACCTAACCTAACCTAACCTAACCTAACCTAACCTAACCTAACCTAACCTAACCTAACCTAACCTAACCTAACCTAACCTAACCTAACCTAACCTAACCTAACCTAACCTAACCTAACCTAACCTAACCTAACCTAACCTAACCTAACCTAACCTAACCTAACCTAACCTAACCTAACCTAACCTAACCTAACCTAACCTAACCTAACCTAACCTAACCTAACCTAACCTAACCTAACCTAACCTAACCTAACCTAACCTAACCTAACCTAACCTAACCTAACCTAACCTAACCTAACCTAACCTAACCTAACCTAACCTAACCTAACCTAACCTAACCTAACCTAACCTAACCTAACCTAACCTAACCTAACCTAACCTAACCTAACCTAACCTAACCTAACCTAACCTAACCTAACCTAACCTAACCTAACCTAACCTAACCTAACCTAACCTAACCTAACCTAACCTAACCTAACCTAACCTAACCTAACCTAACCTAACCTAACCTAACCTAACCTAACCTAACCTAACCTAACCTAACCTAACCTAACCTAACCTAACCTAACCTAACCTAACCTAACCTAACCTAACCTAACCTAACCTAACCTAACCTAACCTAACCTAACCTAACCTAACCTAACCTAACCTAACCTAACCTAACCTAACCTAACCTAACCTAACCTAACCTAACCTAACCTAACCTAACCTAACCTAACCTAACCTAACCTAACCTAACCTAACCTAACCTAACCTAACCTAACCTAACCTAACCTAACCTAACCTAACCTAACCTAACCTAACCTAACCTAACCTAACCTAACCTAACCTAACCTAACCTAACCTAACCTAACCTAACCTAACCTAACCTAACCTAACCTAACCTAACCTAACCTAACCTAACCTAACCTAACCTAACCTAACCTAACCTAACCTAACCTAACCTAACCTAACCTAACCTAACCTAACCTAACCTAACCTAACCTAACCTAACCTAACCTAACCTAACCTAACCTAACCTAACCTAACCTAACCTAACCTAACCTAACCTAACCTAACCTAACCTAACCTAACCTAACCTAACCTAACCTAACCTAACCTAACCTAACCTAACCTAACCTAACCTAACCTAACCTAACCTAACCTAACCTAACCTAACCTAACCTAACCTAACCTAACCTAACCTAACCTAACCTAACCTAACCTAACCTAACCTAACCTAACCTAACCTAACCTAACCTAACCTAACCTAACCTAACCTAACCTAACCTAACCTAACCTAACCTAACCTAACCTAACCTAACCTAACCTAACCTAACCTAACCTAACCTAACCTAACCTAACCTAACCTAACCTAACCTAACCTAACCTAACCTAACCTAACCTAACCTAACCTAACCTAACCTAACCTAACCTAACCTAACCTAACCTAACCTAACCTAACCTAACCTAACCTAACCTAACCTAACCTAACCTAACCTAACCTAACCTAACCTAACCTAACCTAACCTAACCTAACCTAACCTAACCTAACCTAACCTAACCTAACCTAACCTAACCTAACCTAACCTAACCTAACCTAACCTAACCTAACCTAACCTAACCTAACCTAACCTAACCTAACCTAACCTAACCTAACCTAACCTAACCTAACCTAACCTAACCTAACCTAACCTAACCTAACCTAACCTAACCTAACCTAACCTAACCTAACCTAACCTAACCTAACCTAACCTAACCTAACCTAACCTAACCTAACCTAACCTAACCTAACCTAACCTAACCTAACCTAACCTAACCTAACCTAACCTAACCTAACCTAACCTAACCTAACCTAACCTAACCTAACCTAACCTAACCTAACCTAACCTAACCTAACCTAACCTAACCTAACCTAACCTAACCTAACCTAACCTAACCTAACCTAACCTAACCTAACCTAACCTAACCTAACCTAACCTAACCTAACCTAACCTAACCTAACCTAACCTAACCTAACCTAACCTAACCTAACCTAACCTAACCTAACCTAACCTAACCTAACCTAACCTAACCTAACCTAACCTAACCTAACCTAACCTAACCTAACCTAACCTAACCTAACCTAACCTAACCTAACCTAACCTAACCTAACCTAACCTAACCTAACCTAACCTAACCTAACCTAACCTAACCTAACCTAACCTAACCTAACCTAACCTAACCTAACCTAACCTAACCTAACCTAACCTAACCTAACCTAACCTAACCTAACCTAACCTAACCTAACCTAACCTAACCTAACCTAACCTAACCTAACCTAACCTAACCTAACCTAACCTAACCTAACCTAACCTAACCTAACCTAACCTAACCTAACCTAACCTAACCTAACCTAACCTAACCTGAACCTAACCTAACCTAACCTAACCTAACCTAACCTAACCTAACCTAACCTAACCTAACCTAACCTAACCTAACCTAACCTAACCTAACCTAACCTAACCTAACCTAACCTAACCTAACCTAACCTAACCTAACCTAACCTAACCTAACCTAACCTAACCTAACCTAACCTAACCTAACCTAACCTAACCTAACCTAACCTAACCTAACCTAACCTAACCTAACCTAACCTAACCTAACCTAACCTAACCTAACCTAACCTAACCTAACCTAACCTAACCTAACCTAACCTAACCTAACCTAACCTAACCTAACCTAACCTAACCTAACCTAACCTAACCTAACCTAACCTAACCTAACCTAACCTAACCTAACCTAACCTAACCTAACCTAACCTAACCTAACCTAACCTAACCTAACCTAACCTAACCTAACCTAACCTAACCTAACCTAACCTAACCTAACCTAACCTAACCTAACCTAACCTAACCTAACCTAACCTAACCTAACCTAACCTAACCTAACCTAACCTAACCTAACCTAACCTAACCTAACCTAACCTAACCTAACCTAACCTAACCTAACCTAACCTAACCTAACCTAACCTAACCTAACCTAACCTAACCTAACCTAACCTAACCTAACCTAACCTAACCTAACCTAACCTAACCTAACCTAACCTAACCTAACCTAACCTAACCTAACCTAACCTAACCTAACCTAACCTAACCTAACCTAACCTAACCTAACCTAACCTAACCTAACCTAACCTAACCTAACCTAACCTAACCTAACCTAACCTAACCTAACCTAACCTAACCTAACCTAACCTAACCTAACCTAACCTAACCTAACCTAACCTAACCTAACCTAACCTAACCTAACCTAACCTAACCTAACCTAACCTAACCTAACCTAACCTAACCTAACCTAACCTAACCTAACCTAACCTAACCTAACCTAACCTAACCTAACCTAACCTAACCTAACCTAACACCTAACCTAACCTAACCTAACCTAACCTAACCTAACCTAACCTAACCTAACCTAACCTAACCTAACCTAACCTAACCTAACCTAACCTAACCTAACCTAACCTAACCTAACCTAACCTAACCTAACCTAACCTAACCTAACCTAACCTAACCTAACCTAACCTAACCTAACCTAACCTAACCTAACCTAACCTAACCTAACCTAACCTAACCTAACCTAACCTAACCTAACCTAACCTAACCTAACCTAACCTAACCTAACCTAACCTAACCTAACCTAACCTAACCTAACCTAACCTAACCTAACCTAACCTAACCTAACCTAACCTAACCTAACCTAACCTAACCTAACCTAACCTAACCTAACCTAACCTAACCTAACCTAACCTAACCTAACCTAACCTAACCTAACCTAACCTAACCTAACCTAACCTAACCTAACCTAACCTAACCTAACCTAACCTAACCTAACCTAACCTAACCTAACCTAACCTAACCTAACCTAACCTAACCTAACCTAACCTAACCTAACCTAACCTAACCTAACCTAACCTAACCTAACCTAACCTAACCTAACCTAACCTAACCTAACCTAACCTAACCTAACCTAACCTAACCTAACCTAACCTAACCTAACCTAACCTAACCTAACCTAACCTAACCTAACCTAACCTAACCTAACCTAACCTAACCTAACCTAACCTAACCTAACCTAACCTAACCTAACCTAACCTAACCTAACCTAACCTAACCTAACCTAACCTAACCTAACCTAACCTAACCTAACCTAACCTAACCTAACCTAACCTAACCTAACCTAACCTAACCTAACCTAACCTAACCTAACCTAACCTAACCTAACCTAACCTAACCTAACCTAACCTAACCTAACCTAACCTAACCTAACCTAACCTAACCTAACCTAACCTAACCTAACCTAACCTAACCTAACCTAACCTAACCTAACCTAACCTAACCTAACCTAACCTAACCTAACCTAACCTAACCTAACCTAACCTAACCTAACCTAACCTAACCTAACCTAACCTAACCTAACCTAACCTAACCTAACCTAACCTAACCTAACCTAACCTAACCTAACCTAACCTAACCTAACCTAACCTAACCTAACCTAACCTAACCTAACCTAACCTAACCTAACCTAACCTAACCTAACCTAACCTAACCTAACCTAACCTAACCTAACCTAACCTAACCTAACCTAACCTAACCTAACCTAACCTAACCTAACCTAACCTAACCTAACCTAACCTAACCTAACCTAACCTAACCTAACCTAACCTAACCTAACCTAACCTAACCTAACCTAACCTAACCTAACCTAACCTAACCTAACCTAACCTAACCTAACCTAACCTAACCTAACCTAACCTAACCTAACCTAACCTAACCTAACCTAACCTAACCTAACCTAACCTAACCTAACCTAACCTAACCTAACCTAACCTAACCTAACCTAACCTAACCTAACCTAACCTAACCTAACCTAACCTAACCTAACCTAACCTAACCTAACCTAACCTAACCTAACCTAACCTAACCTAACCTAACCTAACCTAACCTAACCTAACCTAACCTAACCTAACCTAACCTAACCTAACCTAACCTAACCTAACCTAACCTAACCTAACCTAACCTAACCTAACCTAACCTAACCTAACCTAACCTAACCTAACCTAACCTAACCTAACCTAACCTAACCTAACCTAACCTAACCTAACCTAACCTAACCTAACCTAACCTAACCTAACCTAACCTAACCTAACCTAACCTAACCTAACCTAACCTAACCTAACCTAACCTAACCTAACCTAACCTAACCTAACCTAACCTAACCTAACCTAACCTAACCTAACCTAACCTAACCTAACCTAACCTAACCTAACCTAACCTAACCTAACCTAACCTAACCTAACCTAACCTAACCTAACCTAACCTAACCTAACCTAACCTAACCTAACCTAACCTAACCTAACCTAACCTAACCT
Source organism: Leptophobia aripa (assembly GCA_951799465.1). Lineage (NCBI taxonomy): Eukaryota > Metazoa > Arthropoda > Insecta > Lepidoptera > Pieridae > Leptophobia > Leptophobia aripa. The sequence continues at coordinate 5,764,530 of OX637282.1, read as the reverse complement.
AACCTAACCTAACCTAACCTAACCTAACCTAACCTAACCTAACCTAACCTAACCTAACCTAACCTAACCTAACCTAACCTAACCTAACCTAACCTAACCTAACCTAACCTAACCTAACCTAACCTAACCTAACCTAACCTAACCTAACCTAACCTAACCTAACCTAACCTAACCTAACCTAACCTAACCTAACCTAACCTAACCTAACCTAACCTAACCTAACCTAACCTAACCTAACCTAACCTAACCTAACCTAACCTAACCTAACCTAACCTAACCTAACCTAACCTAACCTAACCTAACCTAACCTAACCTAACCTAACCTAACCTAACCTAACCTAACCTAACCTAACCTAACCTAACCTAACCTAACCTAACCTAACCTAACCTAACCTAACCTAACCTAACCTAACCTAACCTAACCTAACCTAACCTAACCTAACCTAACCTAACCTAACCTAACCTAACCTAACCTAACCTAACCTAACCTAACCTAACCTAACCTAACCTAACCTAACCTAACCTAACCTAACCTAACCTAACCTAACCTAACCTAACCTAACCTAACCTAACCTAACCTAACCTAACCTAACCTAACCTAACCTAACCTAACCTAACCTAACCTAACCTAACCTAACCTAACCTAACCTAACCTAACCTAACCTAACCTAACCTAACCTAACCTAACCTAACCTAACCTAACCTAACCTAACCTAACCTAACCTAACCTAACCTAACCTAACCTAACCTAACCTAACCTAACCTAACCTAACCTAACCTAACCTAACCTAACCTAACCTAACCTAACCTAACCTAACCTAACCTAACCTAACCTAACCTAACCTAACCTAACCTAACCTAACCTAACCTAACCTAACCTAACCTAACCTAACCTAACCTAACCTAACCTAACCTAACCTAACCTAACCTAACCTAACCTAACCTAACCTAACCTAACCTAACCTAACCTAACCTAACCTAACCTAACCTAACCTAACCTAACCTAACCTAACCTAACCTAACCTAACCTAACCTAACCTAACCTAACCTAACCTAACCTAACCTAACCTAACCTAACCTAACCTAACCTAACCTAACCTAACCTAACCTAACCTAACCTAACCTAACCTAACCTAACCTAACCTAACCTAACCTAACCTAACCTAACCTAACCTAACCTAACCTAACCTAACCTAACCTAACCTAACCTAACCTAACCTAACCTAACCTAACCTAACCTAACCTAACCTAACCTAACCTAACCTAACCTAACCTAACCTAACCTAACCTAACCTAACCTAACCTAACCTAACCTAACCTAACCTAACCTAACCTAACCTAACCTAACCTAACCTAACCTAACCTAACCTAACCTAACCTAACCTAACCTAACCTAACCTAACCTAACCTAACCTAACCTAACCTAACCTAACCTAACCTAACCTAACCTAACCTAACCTAACCTAACCTAACCTAACCTAACCTAACCTAACCTAACCTAACCTAACCTAACCTAACCTAACCTAACCTAACCTAACCTAACCTAACCTAACCTAACCTAACCTAACCTAACCTAACCTAACCTAACCTAACCTAACCTAACCTAACCTAACCTAACCTAACCTAACCTAACCTAACCTAACCTAACCTAACCTAACCTAACCTAACCTAACCTAACCTAACCTAACCTAACCTAACCTAACCTAACCTAACCTAACCTAACCTAACCTAACCTAACCTAACCTAACCTAACCTAACCTAACCTAACCTAACCTAACCTAACCTAACCTAACCTAACCTAACCTAACCTAACCTAACCTAACCTAACCTAACCTAACCTAACCTAACCTAACCTAACCTAACCTAACCTAACCTAACCTAACCTAACCTAACCTAACCTAACCTAACCTAACCTAACCTAACCTAACCTAACCTAACCTAACCTAACCTAACCTAACCTAACCTAACCTAACCTAACCTAACCTAACCTAACCTAACCTAACCTAACCTAACCTAACCTAACCTAACCTAACCTAACCTAACCTAACCTAACCTAACCTAACCTAACCTAACCTAACCTAACCTAACCTAACCTAACCTAACCTAACCTAACCTAACCTAACCTAACCTAACCTAACCTAACCTAACCTAACCTAACCTAACCTAACCTAACCTAACCTAACCTAACCTAACCTAACCTAACCTAACCTAACCTAACCTAACCTAACCTAACCTAACCTAACCTAACCTAACCTAACCTAACCTAACCTAACCTAACCTAACCTAACCTAACCTAACCTAACCTAACCTAACCACACGATCTTATACCGGGTTCCAGTTATAGTTATCGCCAAGTTAACAACTGTTCGTTCGGTTTGTTTCTTCAAGTTCATCAAGTTTCAAATAAATTCAGTTACGTGCAACCACCGCCTTCTCCTTCGTGCGTCCAAACGAACTTTGTAAGAGACCTTAAGTTTCAAGTGCTCAGTGCTAAGTAGTGCTTCAGATTTGTTTAAAGTTTTTCGCGAGCCAGTAAGTCTTAGATTTATTTAAATTCATTCACCTTCATTTATTTCATTTCTTTTGTCACTGGTTTTTTTCTGATAATTACTGTCCGCGTCTGTTCAAATCAATATATTTACACATATTTACACAATTATTATAATATATTTACTTGACCACACGGTTACAATTTTTATCGGAAGCGGTATATTATTTTATTTTACATTTGTCTTCACTTCGTTTTTACTTGCAGGCATAAATATTGTATTTCCTTCTTTTTTATAAAAGTTTCATACAAATAATAAAATTAGTAATTTTTTGTAATAAACCAAATAGTAATTCCGAAAAAGTCATAAAAATTCCTAAGGTTGCATTCTCTTTGTTTAAACTCTTCAAAAAAATTAAAGTCTAAAACATTTTGCATTAACATCCCTAAAGTAGCATACTTTCTAAACAATAAGTTTTTCGCTTCAAACAAATAAATTAATAAAGCCCTTTCAATAGTTAGAGTCCAAAAGTTATTCTTTTTTTTCAAAATAGTAAAATTTTCATTTTCTTTAAAAAAATAAAAGTAAATTCTCCTAAAAATAAATTCATCCAAGTAAGCAATTATTTGCAATTAATTCGAATTCTCCTAGTTAACTAAAGTAAAATCCTTGCAAAAAATAACTAAATTTTAAAAAACCTTAGATTTCACTCAAATTCGCCCGTGACACAAACAAACCGACTACCTGCTTTTTCGAGGAAGGGTTACAGCGTCCCGCAAATATAGTCACAACTCAGTCGCATTCTTGCTATCACATCAGTCACACGATCTTATACCGGGTTCCAGTTATAGTTATCGCCAAGTTAACAACTGTTCGTTCGGTTTGTTTCTTCAAGTTCATCAAGTTTCAAATAAATTCAGTTACGTGCAACCACCGCCTTCTCCTTCGTGCGTCCAAACGAACTTTGTAAGAGACCTTAAGTTTCAAGTGCTCAGTGCTAAGTAGTGCTTCAGATTTGTTTAAAGTTTTTCGCGAGCCAGTAAGTCTTAGATTTATTTAAATTCATTCACCTTCATTTATTTCATTTCTTTTGTCACTGGTTTTTTTCTGATAATTACTGTCCGCGTCTGTTCAAATCAATATATTTACACATATTTACACATATTTACACAATTATTATAATATATTTACTTGACCACACGGTAACAATTTTTATCCAATTGGTTGGTTTTTTTTATTTTAGGGTTTTTGGCAATTTGGCGTGACCTTGAACGACCTTTTTTTTTTTTTTTTTTTTTTTTTTTTTTTTGCTCGTCAGCAAAAATCCAAAGGAAACTTATAAGCTTATTTTGTTCAAGTTAGTGCTCTTCCAGCAAATTCAAAAGAAACAGTTAGCGCTTACTTTGTATTACTTAGTGCTCTTCCAGCAAATTCAAAAGAAACATTTAGCGCTCACTTTGTGTTAATTAGCGCTCTTCCAGCAAATATTACTGATCAGTTTCCTGCAAGAGGTAAAGCACATAAATTCACACCTACCTCCTTGCAAAACTTTACGTTATAACAATCACTCATCAAATCTGTCATAAACTTTCTTTCACACCTCGACCTATCTTTCTCAAATAATATGTTTGGCATTCGTACCCCCCCCGCCAAAAAAACCACCTCCCCTAAGACCGCTTCAGCGGAAAGGAAGAACGCGGCCTCTTTACAGCCGCAGCCCAAACCCTCCACCGCTGGCATCGAGACAATAGACCTCGACACTATTGTCTCTCGGAAACCATACCCATCAAGAGAGCAGGAGGCAAAATCGTGCCTCATGAAAGCTCTCGCTCATCTAGCAGAGTCGAGAAATCTCAAAACAGAGATTAAAACCGGGGTCACGGTGGCGGTGAGACGACTCCACCAATTATTTAAAGACGCCGAGGGGGAATCACAACAGAGAGGGGTCCCGCCACAGGAACACACACAAAACACCGACGAGAGGATGCATCCCCCAGCTGAGTCCGCACAAACTACAGCCCTCAGCCTCCTCACCCAGAACCTGAATCGTCAAATTCAGAAACTGGAGGAGGAGAACAAGAAGCTGGAAATGTGCCGGCTCAGCCTCTCCAACACACACACCAACACCGCCAAGGTACTTCAGGAAGAAGTACACAAGAGTCTGGGAAAAATAGAGGAAACTTTCCAAACCCAAAGCGAAAAGGCGGAGCAGAGAGAAGAGAGGTTTGAGCTTAAGCTCAAATCCTACGCAGAAGCCGCCAGCCACAACAAGGCAAGACAAGGCGGCGAAGAACCTACTATCAACAAAAAAACAAAAGTGACCCCGGCCCCCCCAACGAACATCTCCAAAACTAACTCGGACATACCGAGAACGCCCTCCGCCCCCTCACTGGTAGTCAGCAGAGATCCCTGCTTCTCCACACAGGATCTTCTCCTGTACGTACGAGAAGCGGTGAACTTCAGAGAGTGCGGCTTCGCCCCCACCAAAATCACACCGCTCTCAAACGTCAAACTAAAGCTCTCCTTTGAAAGCGAGGAGCACAAGAACATCACCAGGGAAAAATTAAACCAAACGGAGGATATAGAAGCCGAAGACGAGAGGAGACTGAACCCCCTCATCACCATTAAGGGAATCGACAAGTCCCTTGAGGAAAAAGACCTGCTGACCACGATAAAAGATCAAAACCCCTCTCTGAAAAACGAGACATTCAGTATTAAATTTAAGAAAAACAATCGGAACGAAAAATTATATAACGTAGTCCTAAACACCACTCCCACCGCCTGGCGCAAATTCCTAGACCTTGGACGGGTCGCCTTGGACCACCGGAGAGTCCATTGCGACACCTTTTCACCCTTCATTCAGTGTCGCCAATGCCAAGGGTTCGGCCACACAAAGAGTAGGTGCCCATCCACCATTCCCACTTGCGCCAAATGCGGAGATGAACACTTCACCTCCTCCTGCACCGAACCAGACACATCTACCCCCTCCTGCATTAACTGCAAGGACCACAACAAAAAACATAACACCAAAACCGACACCACACACCGTGCAGACAGCACAACCTGTCCCAAAGTCCGAGCCATGCGGGCACGCGTAGAGTCGAAGATAAATTATGTCTGAATTAAATTCGCGCAAACTTTCATACTCTTAAATAACATAAGGAACACACACACACACACACATACAAAGCCATACACTACCACACATCTCACTACCGTCACAGCCATAGTTTATTTTTACTTTTCTCCCCTCATTTCATTCAACCAAAAGATATCTACACTTCTTTGTCAATTGGAATAAACTTATCTTTGTGTATAAGAATCATTTAACGCAATTAGTATTTTAGCCATATTTTTGCAATGATAGTGTTAATATTAATTTTATAAACGAAGAATGACCGACCAAAATAGACTCAATCTATATAAATTCTCAAACAACTTTATTATGTCAAACTTTATTTAACCACAACTCTCACTTAAAAGACTCATAACCTATTAACCGGGGGTTAATATTTTTTTTTTTCCTTTCAGTCTATTTTGGACAAATCATTACTCTTAATAAACATTGTACTTGTTTAAATTCACATTATTATTGTATATTCACATTAGTATTTTTTCACATTAACCTAGTTTAATTCAGAAAGAGTTTGTTTAAATTTACTAGGAACATAGAATCACTAAATCCAGCTCACTTTAATTTCTCTACAAATCCACAAGTCAAATCATTAGGCCATTTATTTTTTCTTATTCTTATCTTTATTTTTCATTTTTGTTATTACATGTTTAAACCATAAGTCAACTCATACTCATTCTCATTTGTAATTCTAGCCCACCTTTATTTTAACCGATATTTCTTAAAAACAATATTTTAGCCTATTTTTTTTTTATTATTTTTTTTTTATTACAGTGACGTACCAAAAATGGACTAAAATTACAAAACTCCTAAAATATTAAAAAGAAATCAAATTCTTTATTCAAGCAAAACTTGCTCAACTTATTTCACACAATTACTTTGGTCCATTTTTCGTTAATCATCATTTTTATTTATTTTATTTTCTCATTTGTTTAAGCTCATTTCCAAACCACATTATTCCTATGTATAATCTAGTCACAGTAAATTCAGTAAAAATCAAACCCTTTATACCTTATATTTAGACACATACAATACTCACTGATCGACCAAAATCAACTTAATTCTTAAACCTATATTTAGAAAATTGTCCATTTTTATTTATTCACAACACTCAATAAACAACATACAGATTAAACTAACTGCCTTTTCTGTTTATTTTGGTCTATCAAGGTACATCAACAAATCAATTTATATCAGTGTCACTTAAGGTCAAACCCATGGATAACCACTAAACACTCAACTCATAATCACTCCAACGCTAGCACGTTACTCTTTTTCTAATTAGTTTTCTCTTTTTTTTTTTTTATTGTTTTCAACTGCTCTTAAAAATCACTACGTCCATGCTTTGACTAAGACTCACACTGATATAACATAACACAAATTTGTAAAACACAAACAGGGGTATCGA
>OX637282.1:5740000-5755000 GCA_951799465.1 Leptophobia aripa | reverse complement strand
TAACCTAACCTAACCTAACCTAACCTAACCTAACCTAACCTAACCTAACCTAACCTAACCTAACCTAACCTAACCTAACCTAACCTAACCTAACCTAACCTAACCTAACCTAACCTAACCTAACCTAACCTAACCTAACCTAACCTAACCTAACCTAACCTAACCTAACCTAACCTAACCTAACCTAACCTAACCTAACCTAACCTAACCTAACCTAACCTAACCTAACCTAACCTAACCTAACCTAACCTAACCTAACCTAACCTAACCTAACCTAACCTAACCTAACCTAACCTAACCTAACCTAACCTAACCTAACCTAACCTAACCTAACCTAACCTAACCTAACCTAACCTAACCTAACCTAACCTAACCTAACCTAACCTAACCTAACCTAACCTAACCTAACCTAACCTAACCTAACCTAACCTAACCTAACCTAACCTAACCTAACCTAACCTAACCTAACCTAACCTAACCTAACCTAACCTAACCTAACCTAACCTAACCTAACCTAACCTAACCTAACCTAACCTAACCTAACCTAACCTAACCTAACCTAACCTAACCTAACCTAACCTAACCTAACCTAACCTAACCTAACCTAACCTAACCTAACCTAACCTAACCTAACCTAACCTAACCTAACCTAACCTAACCTAACCTAACCTAACCTAACCTAACCTAACCTAACCTAACCTAACCTAACCTAACCTAACCTAACCTAACCTAACCTAACCTAACCTAACCTAACCTAACCTAACCTAACCTAACCTAACCTAACCTAACCTAACCTAACCTAACCTAACCTAACCTAACCTAACCTAACCTAACCTAACCTAACCTAACCTAACCTAACCTAACCTAACCTAACCTAACCTAACCTAACCTAACCTAACCTAACCTAACCTAACCTAACCTAACCTAACCTAACCTAACCTAACCTAACCTAACCTAACCTAACCTAACCTAACCTAACCTAACCTAACCTAACCTAACCTAACCTAACCTAACCTAACCTAACCTAACCTAACCTAACCTAACCTAACCTAACCTAACCTAACCTAACCTAACCTAACCTAACCTAACCTAACCTAACCTAACCTAACCTAACCTAACCTAACCTAACCTAACCTAACCTAACCTAACCTAACCTAACCTAACCTAACCTAACCTAACCTAACCTAACCTAACCTAACCTAACCTAACCTAACCTAACCTAACCTAACCTAACCTAACCTAACCTAACCTAACCTAACCTAACCTAACCTAACCTAACCTAACCTAACCTAACCTAACCTAACCTAACCTAACCTAACCTAACCTAACCTAACCTAACCTAACCTAACCTAACCTAACCTAACCTAACCTAACCTAACCTAACCTAACCTAACCTAACCTAACCTAACCTAACCTAACCTAACCTAACCTAACCTAACCTAACCTAACCTAACCTAACCTAACCTAACCTAACCTAACCTAACCTAACCTAACCTAACCTAACCTAACCTAACCTAACCTAACCTAACCTAACCTAACCTAACCTAACCTAACCTAACCTAACCTAACCTAACCTAACCTAACCTAACCTAACCTAACCTAACCTAACCTAACCTAACCTAACCTAACCTAACCTAACCTAACCTAACCTAACCTAACCTAACCTAACCTAACCTAACCTAACCTAACCTAACCTAACCTAACCTAACCTAACCTAACCTAACCTAACCTAACCTAACCTAACCTAACCTAACCTAACCTAACCTAACCTAACCTAACCTAACCTAACCTAACCTAACCTAACCTAACCTAACCTAACCTAACCTAACCTAACCTAACCTAACCTAACCTAACCTAACCTAACCTAACCTAACCTAACCTAACCTAACCTAACCTAACCTAACCTAACCTAACCTAACCTAACCTAACCTAACCTAACCTAACCTAACCTAACCTAACCTAACCTAACCTAACCTAACCTAACCTAACCTAACCTAACCTAACCTAACCTAACCTAACCTAACCTAACCTAACCTAACCTAACCTAACCTAACCTAACCTAACCTAACCTAACCTAACCTAACCTAACCTAACCTAACCTAACCTAACCTAACCTAACCTAACCTAACCTAACCTAACCTAACCTAACCTAACCTAACCTAACCTAACCTAACCTAACCTAACCTAACCTAACCTAACCTAACCTAACCTAACCTAACCTAACCTAACCTAACCTAACCTAACCTAACCTAACCTAACCTAACCTAACCTAACCTAACCTAACCTAACCTAACCTAACCTAACCTAACCTAACCTAACCTAACCTAACCTAACCTAACCTAACCTAACCTAACCTAACCTAACCTAACCTAACCTAACCTAACCTAACCTAACCTAACCTAACCTAACCTAACCTAACCTAACCTAACCTAACCTAACCTAACCTAACCTAACCTAACCTAACCTAACCTAACCTAACCTAACCTAACCTAACCTAACCTAACCTAACCTAACCTAACCTAACCTAACCTAACCTAACCTAACCTAACCTAACCTAACCTAACCTAACCTAACCTAACCTAACCTAACCTAACCTAACCTAACCTAACCTAACCTAACCTAACCTAACCTAACCTAACCTAACCTAACCTAACCTAACCTAACCTAACCTAACCTAACCTAACCTAACCTAACCTAACCTAACCTAACCTAACCTAACCTAACCTAACCTAACCTAACCTAACCTAACCTAACCTAACCTAACCTAACCTAACCTAACCTAACCTAACCTAACCTAACCTAACCTAACCTAACCTAACCTAACCTAACCTAACCTAACCTAACCTAACCTAACCTAACCTAACCTAACCTAACCTAACCTAACCTAACCTAACCTAACCTAACCTAACCTAACCTAACCTAACCTAACCTAACCTAACCTAACCTAACCTAACCTAACCTAACCTAACCTAACCTAACCTAACCTAACCTAACCTAACCTAACCTAACCTAACCTAACCTAACCTAACCTAACCTAACCTAACCTAACCTAACCTAACCTAACCTAACCTAACCTAACCTAACCTAACCTAACCTAACCTAACCTAACCTAACCTAACCTAACCTAACCTAACCTAACCTAACCTAACCTAACCTAACCTAACCTAACCTAACCTAACCTAACCTAACCTAACCTAACCTAACCTAACCTAACCTAACCTAACCTAACCTAACCTAACCTAACCTAACCTAACCTAACCTAACCTAACCTAACCTAACCTAACCTAACCTAACCTAACCTAACCTAACCTAACCTAACCTAACCTAACCTAACCTAACCTAACCTAACCTAACCTAACCTAACCTAACCTAACCTAACCTAACCTAACCTAACCTAACCTAACCTAACCTAACCTAACCTAACCTAACCTAACCTAACCTAACCTAACCTAACCTAACCTAACCTAACCTAACCTAACCTAACCTAACCTAACCTAACCTAACCTAACCTAACCTAACCTAACCTAACCTAACCTAACCTAACCTAACCTAACCTAACCTAACCTAACCTAACCTAACCTAACCTAACCTAACCTAACCTAACCTAACCTAACCTAACCTAACCTAACCTAACCTAACCTAACCTAACCTAACCTAACCTAACCTAACCTAACCTAACCTAACCTAACCTAACCTAACCTAACCTAACCTAACCTAACCTAACCTAACCTAACCTAACCTAACCTAACCTAACCTAACCTAACCTAACCTAACCTAACCTAACCTAACCTAACCTAACCTAACCTAACCTAACCTAACCTAACCTAACCTAACCTAACCTAACCTAACCTAACCTAACCTAACCTAACCTAACCTAACCTAACCTAACCTAACCTAACCTAACCTAACCTAACCTAACCTAACCTAACCTAACCTAACCTAACCTAACCTAACCTAACCTAACCTAACCTAACCTAACCTAACCTAACCTAACCTAACCTAACCTAACCTAACCTAACCTAACCTAACCTAACCTAACCTAACCTAACCTAACCTAACCTAACCTAACCTAACCTAACCTAACCTAACCTAACCTAACCTAACCTAACCTAACCTAACCTAACCTAACCTAACCTAACCTAACCTAACCTAACCTAACCTAACCTAACCTAACCTAACCTAACCTAACCTAACCTAACCTAACCTAACCTAACCTAACCTAACCTAACCTAACCTAACCTAACCTAACCTAACCTAACCTAACCTAACCTAACCTAACCTAACCTAACCTAACCTAACCTAACCTAACCTAACCTAACCTAACCTAACCTAACCTAACCTAACCTAACCTAACCTAACCTAACCTAACCTAACCTAACCTAACCTAACCTAACCTAACCTAACCTAACCTAACCTAACCTAACCTAACCTAACCTAACCTAACCTAACCTAACCTAACCTAACCTAACCTAACCTAACCTAACCTAACCTAACCTAACCTAACCTAACCTAACCTAACCTAACCTAACCTAACCTAACCTAACCTAACCTAACCTAACCTAACCTAACCTAACCTAACCTAACCTAACCTAACCTAACCTAACCTAACCTAACCTAACCTAACCTAACCTAACCTAACCTAACCTAACCTAACCTAACCTAACCTAACCTAACCCAGTCGCATTCTTGCTATCACATCAGTCACACGATCTTATACCGGGTTCCAGTTATAGTTATCGCCAAGTTAACAACTGTTCGTTCGGTTTGTTTCTTCAAGTTCATCAAGTTTCAAATAAATTCAGTTACGTGCAACCACCGCCTTCTCCTTCGTGCGTCCAAACGAACTTTGTAAGAGACCTTAAGTTTCAAGTGCTCAGTGCTAAGTAGTGCTTCAGATTTGTTTAAAGTTTTTCGCGAGCCAGTAAGTCTTAGATTTATTTAAATTCATTCACCTTCATTTATTTCATTTCTTTTGTCACTGGTTTTTTTCTGATAATTACTGTCCGCGTCTGTTCAAATCAATATATTTACACATATTTACACATATTTACACAATTATTATAATATATTTACTTGACCACACGGTTACAATTTTTATCGGAAGCGGTATATTATTTTATTTTACATTTGTCCTCACTTCGTTTTTACTTGCAGTCATAAATATTGTATTTCCTTCTTTATTATAAAAGACTCATACAAATTATAAATTAGTAATTTTTTGTAATAAACCAAATAGTCATCCCGTAAAAGTCATAAAATACCTGCAGCGCTTACCTGCTGCAGCCGCGCTAATAAAAGTCATTGTCTTCGGCCATTTTGTTAAATTCCTAAGGTTGCATTCCCTTTGTTTAAACTTTTCAAATAATTAAAGTCTAAAACATTTTGCATTAACATCCCTAAAGTAGCATACTTTCTAAACAATAACTTTTTCGCTTCAAACAAATAAATTAATAAAGCCCTTTCAATAGTTAGAGTCCAAAAGTCATTCTTTTTTTTCAAAATAGTAAAATTTTCATTTTCTTTAAAAAAATAAAAGTAAATTCTCCTAAAAATAAATTCATCCAAGTAAGCAATTATTTGCAATTAATTCGAATTCTCCTAGTTAACTAAAGTAAATTCCTTGCAAAAAATAACTAAATTTTAAAAAACCTTAGATTTCACTCAAATTCGCCCGTGACACAAACAAACCGACTACCTGCTTTTTCGAGGAAGGGTTACAGCGTCGCGCAAATATAGTCACAACTCAGTCGCATTCTTGCTATCACATCAGTCACACGATCTTATACCGGGTTCCAGTTATAGTTATCGCCAAGTTAACAACTGTTCGTTCGGTTTGTTTCTTCAAGTTCATCAAGTTTCAAATAAATTCAGTTACGTGCAACCACCGCCTTCTCCTTCGTGCGTCCAAACGAACTTTGTAAGAGACCTTAAGTTTCAAGTGCTCAGTGCTAAGTAGTGCTTCAGATTTGTTTAAAGTTTTTCGCGAGCCAGTAAGTCTTAGATTTATTTAAATTCATTCACCTTCATTTATTTCATTTCTTTTGTCACTGGTTTTTTTCTGATAATTACTGTCCGCGTCTGTTCAAATCAATATATTTACACATATTTACACATATTTACACAATTATTATAATATATTTACTTGACCACACGGTTACAATTTTTATCGGAAGCGGTATATTATTTTATTTTACATTTGTCCTCACTTCGTTTTTACTTGCAGTCATAAATATTGTATTTCCTTCTTTATTATAAAAGACTCATACAAATTATAAATTAGTAATTTTTTGTAATAAACCAAATAGTCATCCCGTAAAAGTCATAAAATACCTGCAGCGCTTACCTGCTGCAGCCGCGCTAATAAAAGTCATTGTCTTCGGCCATTTTGTTAAATTCCTAAGGTTGCATTCCCTTTGTTTAAACTTTTCAAATAATTAAAGTCTAAAACATTTTGCATTAACATCCCTAAAGTAGCATACTTTCTAAACAATAACTTTTTCGCTTCAAACAAATAAATTAATAAAGCCCTTTCAATAGTTAGAGTCCAAAAGTCATTCTTTTTTTTCAAAATAGTAAAATTTTCATTTTCTTTAAAAAAATAAAAGTAAATTCTCCTAAAAATAAATTCATCCAAGTAAGCAATTATTTGCAATTAATTCGAATTCTCCTAGTTAACTAAAGTAAATTCCTTGCAAAAAATAACTAAATTTTAAAAAACCTTAGATTTCACTCAAATTCGCCCGTGACACAAACAAACCGACTACCTGCTTTTTCGAGGAAGGGTTACAGCGTCGCGCAATTATAGTCACAACTCAGTCGCATTCTTGCTATCACATCAGTCACACGATCTTATACCGGGTTCCAGTTATAGTTATCGCCAAGTTAACAACTGTTCGTTCGGTTTGTTTCTTCAAGTTCATCAAGTTTCAAATAAATTCAGTTACGTGCAACCACCGCCTTCTCCTTCGTGCGTCCAAACGAACTTTGTAAGAGACCTTAAGTTTCAAGTGCTCAGTGCTAAGTAGTGCTTCAGATTTGTTTAAAGTTTTTCGCGAGCCAGTAAGTCTTAGATTTATTTAAATTCATTCACCTTCATTTATTTCATTTCTTTTGTCACTGGTTTTTTTCTGATAATTACTGTCCGCGTCTGTTCAAATCAATATATTTACACATATTTACACATATTTACACAATTATTATAATATATTTACTTGACCACACGGTTACAATTTTTATCGGAAGCGGTATATTATTTTATTTTACATTTGTCCTCACTTCGTTTTTACTTGCAGTCATAAATATTGTATTTCCTTCTTTATTATAAAAGACTCATACAAATTATAAATTAGTAATTTTTTGTAATAAACCAAATAGTCATCCCGTAAAAGTCATAAAATACCTGCAGCGCTTACCTGCTGCAGCCGCGCTAATAAAAGTCATTGTCTTCGGCCATTTTGTTAAATTCCTAAGGTTGCATTCCCTTTGTTTAAACTTTTCAAATAATTAAAGTCTAAAACATTTTGCATTAACATCCCTAAAGTAGCATACTTTCTAAACAATAACTTTTTCGCTTCAAACAAATAAATTAATAAAGCCCTTTCAATAGTTAGAGTCCAAAAGTCATTCTTTTTTTTCAAAATAGTAAAATTTTCATTTTCTTTAAAAAAATAAAAGTAAATTCTCCTAAAAATAAATTCATCCAAGTAAGCAATTATTTGCAATTAATTCGAATTCTCCTAGTTAACTAAAGTAAATTCCTTGCAAAAAATAACTAAATTTTAAAAAACCTTAGATTTCACTCAAATTCGCCCGTGACACAAACAAACCGACTACCTGCTTTTTCGAGGAAGGGTTACAGCGTCGCGCAAATATAGTCACAACTCAGTCGCATTCTTGCTATCACATCAGTCACACGATCTTATACCGGGTTCCAGTTATAGTTATCGCCAAGTTAACAACTGTTCGTTCGGTTTGTTTCTTCAAGTTCATCAAGTTTCAAATAAATTCAGTTACGTGCAACCACCGCCTTCTCCTTCGTGCGTCCAAACGAACTTTGTAAGAGACCTTAAGTTTCAAGTGCTCAGTGCTAAGTAGTGCTTCAGATTTGTTTAAAGTTTTTCGCGAGCCAGTAAGTCTTAGATTTATTTAAATTCATTCACCTTCATTTATTTCATTTCTTTTGTCACTGGTTTTTTTCTGATAATTACTGTCCGCGTCTGTTCAAATCAATATATTTACACATATTTACACATATTTACACAATTATTATAATATATTTACTTGACCACACGGTTACAATTTTTATCGGAAGCGGTATATTATTTTATTTTACATTTGTCCTCACTTCGTTTTTACTTGCAGTCATAAATATTGTATTTCCTTCTTTATTATAAAAGACTCATACAAATTATAAATTAGTAATTTTTTGTAATAAACCAAATAGTCATCCCGTAAAAGTCATAAAATACCTGCAGCGCTTACCTGCTGCAGCCGCGCTAATAAAAGTCATTGTCTTCGGCCATTTTGTTAAATTCCTAAGGTTGCATTCCCTTTGTTTAAACTTTTCAAATAATTAAAGTCTAAAACATTTTGCATTAACATCCCTAAAGTAGCATACTTTCTAAACAATAACTTTTTCGCTTCAAACAAATAAATTAATAAAGCCCTTTCAATAGTTAGAGTCCAAAAGTCATTCTTTTTTTTCAAAATAGTAAAATTTTCATTTTCTTTAAAAAAATAAAAGTAAATTCTCCTAAAAATAAATTCATCCAAGTAAGCAATTATTTGCAATTAATTCGAATTCTCCTAGTTAACTAAAGTAAATTCCTTGCAAAAAATAACTAAATTTTAAAAAACCTTAGATTTCACTCAAATTCGCCCGTGACACAAACAAACCGACTACCTGCTTTTTCGAGGAAGGGTTACAGCGTCGCGCAATTATAGTCACAACTCAGTCGCATTCTTGCTATCACATCAGTCACACGATCTTATACCGGGTTCCAGTTATAGTTATCGCCAAGTTAACAACTGTTCGTTCGGTTTGTTTCTTCAAGTTCATCAAGTTTCAAATAAATTCAGTTACGTGCAACCACCGCCTTCTCCTTCGTGCGTCCAAACGAACTTTGTAAGAGACCTTAAGTTTCAAGTGCTCAGTGCTAAGTAGTGCTTCAGATTTGTTTAAAGTTTTTCGCGAGCCAGTAAGTCTTAGATTTATTTAAATTCATTCACCTTCATTTATTTCATTTCTTTTGTCACTGGTTTTTTTCTGATAATTACTGTCCGCGTCTGTTCAAATCAATATATTTACACATATTTACACATATTTACACAATTATTATAATATATTTACTTGACCACACGGTTACAATTTTTATCGGAAGCGGTATATTATTTTATTTTACATTTGTCCTCACTTCGTTTTTACTTGCAGTCATAAATATTGTATTTCCTTCTTTATTATAAAAGACTCATACAAATTATAAATTAGTAATTTTTTGTAATAAACCAAATAGTCATCCCGTAAAAGTCATAAAATACCTGCAGCGCTTACCTGCTGCAGCCGCGCTAATAAAAGTCATTGTCTTCGGCCATTTTGTTAAATTCCTAAGGTTGCATTCCCTTTGTTTAAACTTTTCAAATAATTAAAGTCTAAAACATTTTGCATTAACATCCCTAAAGTAGCATACTTTCTAAACAATAACTTTTTCGCTTCAAACAAATAAATTAATAAAGCCCTTTCAATAGTTAGAGTCCAAAAGTCATTCTTTTTTATCAAAATAGTAAAATTTTCATTTTCTTTAAAAAAATAAAAGTAAATTCTCCTAAAAATAAATTCATCCAAGTAAGCAATTATTTGCAATTAATTCGAATTCTCCTAGTTAACTAAAGTAAATTCCTTGCAAAAAATAACTAAATTTTAAAAAACCTTAGATTTCACTCAAATTCGCCCGTGACACAAACAAACCGACTACCTGCTTTTTCGAGGAAGGGTTACAGCGTCGCGCAATTATAGTCACAACTCAGTCGCATTCTTGCTATCACATCAGTCACACGATCTTATACCGGGTTCCAGTTATAGTTATCGCCAAGTTAACAACTGTTCGTTCGGTTTGTTTCTTCAAGTTCATCAAGTTTCAAATAAATTCAGTTACGTGCAACCACCGCCTTCTCCTTCGTGCGTCCAAACGAACTTTGTAAGAGACCTTAAGTTTCAAGTGCTCAGTGCTAAGTAGTGCTTCAGATTTGTTTAAAGTTTTTCGCGAGCCAGTAAGTCTTAGATTTATTTAAATTCATTCACCTTCATTTATTTCATTTCTTTTGTCACTGGTTTTTTTCTGATAATTACTGTCCGCGTCTGTTCAAATCAATATATTTACACATATTTACACATATTTACACAATTATTATAATATATTTACTTGACCACACGGTTACAATTTTTATCGGAAGCGGTATATTATTTTATTTTACATTTGTCCTCACTTCGTTTTTACTTGCAGTCATAAATATTGTATTTCCTTCTTTATTATAAAAGACTCATACAAATTATAAATTAGTAATTTTTTGTAATAAACCAAATAGTCATCCCGTAAAAGTCATAAAATACCTGCAGCGCTTACCTGCTGCAGCCGCGCTAATAAAAGTCATTGTCTTCGGCCATTTTGTTAAATTCCTAAGGTTGCATTCCCTTTGTTTAAACTTTTCAAATAATTAAAGTCTAAAACATTTTGCATTAACATCCCTAAAGTAGCATACTTTCTAAACAATAACTTTTTCGCTTCAAACAAATAAATTAATAAAGCCCTTTCAATAGTTAGAGTCCAAAAGTCATTCTTTTTTTTCAAAATAGTAAAATTTTCATTTTCTTTAAAAAAATAAAAGTAAATTCTCCTAAAAATAAATTCATCCAAGTAAGCAATTATTTGCAATTAATTCGAATTCTCCTAGTTAACTAAAGTAAATTCCTTGCAAAAAATAACTAAATTTTAAAAAACCTTAGATTTCACTCAAATTCGCCCGTGACACAAACAAACCGACTACCTGCTTTTTCGAGGAAGGGTTACAGCGTCGCGCAAATATAGTCACAACTCAGTCGCATTCTTGCTATCACATCAGTCACACGATCTTATACCGGGTTCCAGTTATAGTTATCGCCAAGTTAACAACTGTTCGTTCGGTTTGTTTCTTCAAGTTCATCAAGTTTCAAATAAATTCAGTTACGTGCAACCACCGCCTTCTCCTTCGTGCGTCCAAACGAACTTTGTAAGAGACCTTAAGTTTCAAGTGCTCAGTGCTAAGTAGTGCTTCAGATTTGTTTAAAGTTTTTCGCGAGCCAGTAAGTCTTAGATTTATTTAAATTCATTCACCTTCATTTATTTCATTTCTTTTGTCACTGGTTTTTTTCTGATAATTACTGTCCGCGTCTGTTCAAATCAATATATTTACACATATTTACACATATTTACACAATTATTATAATATATTTACTTGACCACACGGTTACAATTTTTATCGGAAGCGGTATATTATTTTATTTTACATTTGTCCTCACTTCGTTTTTACTTGCAGTCATAAATATTGTATTTCCTTCTTTATTATAAAAGACTCATACAAATTATAAATTAGTAATTTTTTGTAATAAACCAAATAGTCATCCCGTAAAAGTCATAAAATACCTGCAGCGCTTACCTGCTGCAGCCGCGCTAATAAAAGTCATTGTCTTCGGCCATTTTGTTAAATTCCTAAGGTTGCATTCCCTTTGTTTAAACTTTTCAAATAATTAAAGTCTAAAACATTTTGCATTAACATCCCTAAAGTAGCATACTTTCTAAACAATAACTTTTTCGCTTCAAACAAATAAATTAATAAAGCCCTTTCAATAGTTAGAGTCCAAAAGTCATTCTTTTTTTTCAAAATAGTAAAATTTTCATTTTCTTTAAAAAAATAAAAGTAAATTCTCCTAAAAATAAATTCATCCAAGTAAGCAATTATTTGCAATTAATTCGAATTCTCCTAGTTAACTAAAGTAAATTCCTTGCAAAAAATAACTAAATTTTAAAAAACCTTAGATTTCACTCAAATTCGCCCGTGACACAAACAAACCGACTACCTGCTTTTTCGAGGAAGGGTTACAGCGTCGCGCAATTATAGTCACAACTCAGTCGCATTCTTGCTATCACATCAGTCACACGATCTTATACCGGGTTCCAGTTATAGTTATCGCCAAGTTAACAACTGTTCGTTCGGTTTGTTTCTTCAAGTTCATCAAGTTTCAAATAAATTCAGTTACGTGCAACCACCGCCTTCTCCTTCGTGCGTCCAAACGAACTTTGTAAGAGACCTTAAGTTTCAAGTGCTCAGTGCTAAGTAGTGCTTCAGATTTGTTTAAAGTTTTTCGCGAGCCAGTAAGTCTTAGATTTATTTAAATTCATTCACCTTCATTTATTTCATTTCTTTTGTCACTGGTTTTTTTCTGATAATTACTGTCCGCGTCTGTTCAAATCAATATATTTACACATATTTACACATATTTACACAATTATTATAATATATTTACTTGACCACACGGTTACAATTTTTATCGGAAGCGGTATATTATTTTATTTTACATTTGTCCTCACTTCGTTTTTACTTGCAGTCATAAATATTGTATTTCCTTCTTTATTATAAAAGACTCATACAAATTATAAATTAGTAATTTTTTGTAATAAACCAAATAGTCATCCCGTAAAAGTCATAAAATACCTGCAGCGCTTACCTGCTGCAGCCGCGCTAATAAAAGTCATTGTCTTCGGCCATTTTGTTAAATTCCTAAGGTTGCATTCCCTTTGTTTAAACTTTTCAAATAATTAAAGTCTAAAACATTTTGCATTAACATCCCTAAAGTAGCATACTTTCTAAACAATAACTTTTTCGCTTCAAACAAATAAATTAATAAAGCCCTTTCAATAGTTAGAGTCCAAAAGTCATTCTTTTTTTTCAAAATAGTAAAATTTTCATTTTCTTTAAAAAAATAAAAGTAAATTCTCCTAAAAATAAATTCATCCAAGTAAGCAATTATTTGCAATTAATTCGAATTCTCCTAGTTAACTAAAGTAAATTCCTTGCAAAAAATAACTAAATTTTAAAAAACCTTAGATTTCACTCAAATTCGCCCGTGACACAAACAAACCGACTACCTGCTTTTTCGAGGAAGGGTTACAGCGTCGCGCAAATATAGTCACAACTCAGTCGCATTCTTGCTATCACATCAGTCACACGATCTTATACCGGGTTCCAGTTATAGTTATCGCCAAGTTAACAACTGTTCGTTCGGTTTGTTTCTTCAAGTTCATCAAGTTTCAAATAAATTCAGTTACGTGCAACCACCGCCTTCTCCTTCGTGCGTCCAAACGAACTTTGTAAGAGACCTTAAGTTTCAAGTGCTCAGTGCTAAGTAGTGCTTCAGATTTGTTTAAAGTTTTTCGCGAGCCAGTAAGTCTTAGATTTATTTAAATTCATTCACCTTCATTTATTTCATTTCTTTTGTCACTGGTTTTTTTCTGATAATTACTGTCCGCGTCTGTTCAAATCAATATATTTACACATATTTACACATATTTACACAATTATTATAATATATTTACTTGACCACACGGTTACAATTTTTATCCAAAGCGAAGCTTTGGTTTTTTTTATTTTAGGGTTTTTGGCAAATTGGCGTGACCTTGAACGACCTTTTTTTTTTTTTTTTTTTTTTGCTCGTCAGCAAAACTCCAAAGGAAACTTATAAGCTTATTTTGTTCAAGTTAGTGCTCTTCCAGCAAATTCAAAAGAAACAGTTAGCGCTTACTTTGTATTACTTAGTGCTCTTCCAGCAAATTCAAAAGAAACATTTAGCGCTCACTTTGTGTTAATTAGCGCTCTTCCAGCAAATATTACTGATCAGTTTCCTGCAAGAGGTAAAGCACATAAATTCACACCTACCTCCTTGCAAAACTTTACGTTATAACAATCACTCATCAAATCTGTCATAAACTTTCTTTCACACCTCGACCTATCTTTCTCAAATAATATGTTTGGCATTCGTACCCCCCCCGCCAAAAAAACCACCTCCCCTAAGACCGCTTCAGCGGAAAGGAAGAACGCGGCCTCTTTACAGCCGCAGCCCAAACCCTCCACCGCTGGCATCGAGACAATAGACCTCGACACTATTGTCTCTCGGAAACCATACCCATCAAGAGAGCAGGAGGCAAAATCGTGCCTCATGAAAGCTCTCGCTCATCTAGCAGAGTCGAGAAATCTCAAAACAGAGATTAAAACCGGGGTCACGGTGGCGGTGAGACGACTCCACCAATTATTTAAAGACGCCGAGGGGGAATCACAACAGAGAGGGGTCCCGCCACAGGAACACACACAAAACACCGACGAGAGGATGCATCCCCCAGCTGAGTCCGCACAAACTACAGCCCTCAGCCTCCTCACCCAGAACCTCAATCGTCAAATTCAGAAACTGGAGGAGGAGAACAAGAAGCTGGAAATGTGCCGGCTCAGCCTCTCCAACACTCACACCAACACCGCCAAGGTACTTCAGGAAGAAGTACACAAGAGTCTGGGAAAAATAGAGGAAACTTTCCAAACCCAAAGCGAAAAGGCGGAGCGGAGAGAAGAGAGGTTTGAGCTTAAGCTCAAATCCTACGCAGAAGCCGCCAGCCACAACAAGGCAAGACAAGGCGGCGAAGAACCTACTATCAACAAAAAAACAAAAGTGACCCCGGCCCCCCCAACGAACATCTCCAAAACTAACTCGGACATACCGAGAACGCCCTCCGCCCCCTCACTGGTGGTCAGCAGAGATCCCTGCTTCTCCACACAGGATCTTCTCCTGTACGTACGAGAAGCGGTGAACTTCAGAGAGTGCGGCTTCGCCCCCACCAAAATCACACCGCTCTCAAACGTCAAACTAAAGCTCTCCTTTGAAAGCGAGGAGCACAAGAACATCACCAGGGAAAAATTAAACCA
>OX637282.1:5720000-5735000 GCA_951799465.1 Leptophobia aripa | reverse complement strand
CTAACCTAACCTAACCTAACCTAACCTAACCTAACCTAACCTAACCTAACCTAACCTAACCTAACCTAACCTAACCTAACCTAACCTAACCTAACCTAACCTAACCTAACCTAACCTAACCTAACCTAACCTAACCTAACCTAACCTAACCTAACCTAACCTAACCTAACCTAACCTAACCTAACCTAACCTAACCTAACCTAACCTAACCTAACCTAACCTAACCTAACCTAACCTAACCTAACCTAACCTAACCTAACCTAACCTAACCTAACCTAACCTAACCTAACCTAACCTAACCTAACCTAACCTAACCTAACCTAACCTAACCTAACCTAACCTAACCTAACCTAACCTAACCTAACCTAACCTAACCTAACCTAACCTAACCTAACCTAACCTAACCTAACCTAACCTAACCTAACCTAACCTAACCTAACCTAACCTAACCTAACCTAACCTAACCTAACCTAACCTAACCTAACCTAACCTAACCTAACCTAACCTAACCTAACCTAACCTAACCTAACCTAACCTAACCTAACCTAACCTAACCTAACCTAACCTAACCTAACCTAACCTAACCTAACCTAACCTAACCTAACCTAACCTAACCTAACCTAACCTAACCTAACCTAACCTAACCTAACCTAACCTAACCTAACCTAACCTAACCTAACCTAACCTAACCTAACCTAACCTAACCTAACCTAACCTAACCTAACCTAACCTAACCTAACCTAACCTAACCTAACCTAACCTAACCTAACCTAACCTAACCTAACCTAACCTAACCTAACCTAACCTAACCTAACCTAACCTAACCTAACCTAACCTAACCTAACCTAACCTAACCTAACCTAACCTAACCTAACCTAACCTAACCTAACCTAACCTAACCTAACCTAACCTAACCTAACCTAACCTAACCTAACCTAACCTAACCTAACCTAACCTAACCTAACCTAACCTAACCTAACCTAACCTAACCTAACCTAACCTAACCTAACCTAACCTAACCTAACCTAACCTAACCTAACCTAACCTAACCTAACCTAACCTAACCTAACCTAACCTAACCTAACCTAACCTAACCTAACCTAACCTAACCTAACCTAACCTAACCTAACCTAACCTAACCTAACCTAACCTAACCTAACCTAACCTAACCTAACCTAACCTAACCTAACCTAACCTAACCTAACCTAACCTAACCTAACCTAACCTAACCTAACCTAACCTAACCTAACCTAACCTAACCTAACCTAACCTAACCTAACCTAACCTAACCTAACCTAACCTAACCTAACCTAACCTAACCTAACCTAACCTAACCTAACCTAACCTAACCTAACCTAACCTAACCTAACCTAACCTAACCTAACCTAACCTAACCTAACCTAACCTAACCTAACCTAACCTAACCTAACCTAACCTAACCTAACCTAACCTAACCTAACCTAACCTAACCTAACCTAACCTAACCTAACCTAACCTAACCTAACCTAACCTAACCTAACCTAACCTAACCTAACCTAACCTAACCTAACCTAACCTAACCTAACCTAACCTAACCTAACCTAACCTAACCTAACCTAACCTAACCTAACCTAACCTAACCTAACCTAACCTAACCTAACCTAACCTAACCTAACCTAACCTAACCTAACCTAACCTAACCTAACCTAACCTAACCTAACCTAACCTAACCTAACCTAACCTAACCTAACCTAACCTAACCTAACCTAACCTAACCTAACCTAACCTAACCTAACCTAACCTAACCTAACCTAACCTAACCTAACCTAACCTAACCTAACCTAACCTAACCTAACCTAACCTAACCTAACCTAACCTAACCTAACCTAACCTAACCTAACCTAACCTAACCTAACCTAACCTAACCTAACCTAACCTAACCTAACCTAACCTAACCTAACCTAACCTAACCTAACCTAACCTAACCTAACCTAACCTAACCTAACCTAACCTAACCTAACCTAACCTAACCTAACCTAACCTAACCTAACCTAACCTAACCTAACCTAACCTAACCTAACCTAACCTAACCTAACCTAACCTAACCTAACCTAACCTAACCTAACCTAACCTAACCTAACCTAACCTAACCTAACCTAACCTAACCTAACCTAACCTAACCTAACCTAACCTAACCTAACCTAACCTAACCTAACCTAACCTAACCTAACCTAACCTAACCTAACCTAACCTAACCTAACCTAACCTAACCTAACCTAACCTAACCTAACCTAACCTAACCTAACCTAACCTAACCTAACCTAACCTAACCTAACCTAACCTAACCTAACCTAACCTAACCTAACCTAACCTAACCTAACCTAACCTAACCTAACCTAACCTAACCTAACCTAACCTAACCTAACCTAACCTAACCTAACCTAACCTAACCTAACCTAACCTAACCTAACCTAACCTAACCTAACCTAACCTAACCTAACCTAACCTAACCTAACCTAACCTAACCTAACCTAACCTAACCTAACCTAACCTAACCTAACCTAACCTAACCTAACCTAACCTAACCTAACCTAACCTAACCTAACCTAACCTAACCTAACCTAACCTAACCTAACCTAACCTAACCTAACCTAACCTAACCTAACCTAACCTAACCTAACCTAACCTAACCTAACCTAACCTAACCTAACCTAACCTAACCTAACCTAACCTAACCTAACCTAACCTAACCTAACCTAACCTAACCTAACCTAACCTAACCTAACCTAACCTAACCTAACCTAACCTAACCTAACCTAACCTAACCTAACCTAACCTAACCTAACCTAACCTAACCTAACCTAACCTAACCTAACCTAACCTAACCTAACCTAACCTAACCTAACCTAACCTAACCTAACCTAACCTAACCTAACCTAACCTAACCTAACCTAACCTAACCTAACCTAACCTAACCTAACCTAACCTAACCTAACCTAACCTAACCTAACCTAACCTAACCTAACCTAACCTAACCTAACCTAACCTAACCTAACCTAACCTAACCTAACCTAACCTAACCTAACCTAACCTAACCTAACCTAACCTAACCTAACCTAACCTAACCTAACCTAACCTAACCTAACCTAACCTAACCTAACCTAACCTAACCTAACCTAACCTAACCTAACCTAACCTAACCTAACCTAACCTAACCTAACCTAACCTAACCTAACCTAACCTAACCTAACCTAACCTAACCTAACCTAACCTAACCTAACCTAACCTAACCTAACCTAACCTAACCTAACCTAACCTAACCTAACCTAACCTAACCTAACCTAACCTAACCTAACCTAACCTAACCTAACCTAACCTAACCTAACCTAACCTAACCTAACCTAACCTAACCTAACCTAACCTAACCTAACCTAACCTAACCTAACCTAACCTAACCTAACCTAACCTAACCTAACCTAACCTAACCTAACCTAACCTAACCTAACCTAACCTAACCTAACCTAACCTAACCTAACCTAACCTAACCTAACCTAACCTAACCTAACCTAACCTAACCTAACCTAACCTAACCTAACCTAACCTAACCTAACCTAACCTAACCTAACCTAACCTAACCTAACCTAACCTAACCTAACCTAACCTAACCTAACCTAACCTAACCTAACCTAACCTAACCTAACCTAACCTAACCTAACCTAACCTAACCTAACCTAACCTAACCTAACCTAACCTAACCTAACCTAACCTAACCTAACCTAACCTAACCTAACCTAACCTAACCTAACCTAACCTAACCTAACCTAACCTAACCTAACCTAACCTAACCTAACCTAACCTAACCTAACCTAACCTAACCTAACCTAACCTAACCTAACCTAACCTAACCTAACCTAACCTAACCTAACCTAACCTAACCTAACCTAACCTAACCTAACCTAACCTAACCTAACCTAACCTAACCTAACCTAACCTAACCTAACCTAACCTAACCTAACCTAACCTAACCTAACCTAACCTAACCTAACCTAACCTAACCTAACCTAACCTAACCTAACCTAACCTAACCTAACCTAACCTAACCTAACCTAACCTAACCTAACCTAACCTAACCTAACCTAACCTAACCTAACCTAACCTAACCTAACCTAACCTAACCTAACCTAACCTAACCTAACCTAACCTAACCTAACCTAACCTAACCTAACCTAACCTAACCTAACCTAACCTAACCTAACCTAACCTAACCTAACCTAACCTAACCTAACCTAACCTAACCTAACCTAACCTAACCTAACCTAACCTAACCTAACCTAACCTAACCTAACCTAACCTAACCTAACCTAACCTAACCTAACCTAACCTAACCTAACCTAACCTAACCTAACCTAACCTAACCTAACCTAACCTAACCTAACCTAACCTAACCTAACCTAACCTAACCTAACCTAACCTAACCTAACCTAACCTAACCTAACCTAACCTAACCTAACCTAACCTAACCTAACCTAACCTAACCTAACCTAACCTAACCTAACCTAACCTAACCTAACCTAACCTAACCTAACCTAACCTAACCTAACCTAACCTAACCTAACCTAACCTAACCTAACCTAACCTAACCTAACCTAACCTAACCTAACCTAACCTAACCTAACCTAACCTAACCTAACCTAACCTAACCTAACCTAACCTAACCTAACCTAACCTAACCTAACCTAACCTAACCTAACCTAACCTAACCTAACCTAACCTAACCTAACCTAACCTAACCTAACCTAACCTAACCTAACCTAACCTAACCTAACCTAACCTAACCTAACCTAACCTAACCTAACCTAACCTAACCTAACCTAACCTAACCTAACCTAACCTAACCTAACCTAACCTAACCTAACCTAACCTAACCTAACCTAACCTAACCTAACCTAACCTAACCTAACCTAACCTAACCTAACCTAACCTAACCTAACCTAACCTAACCTAACCTAACCTAACCTAACCTAACCTAACCTAACCTAACCTAACCTAACCTAACCTAACCTAACCTAACCTAACCTAACCTAACCTAACCTAACCTAACCTAACCTAACCTAACCTAACCTAACCTAACCTAACCTAACCTAACCTAACCTAACCTAACCTAACCTAACCTAACCTAACCTAACCTAACCTAACCTAACCTAACCTAACCTAACCTAACCTAACCTAACCTAACCTAACCTAACCTAACCTAACCTAACCTAACCTAACCTAACCTAACCTAACCTAACCTAACCTAACCTAACCTAACCTAACCTAACCTAACCTAACCTAACCTAACCTAACCTAACCTAACCTAACCTAACCTAACCTAACCTAACCTAACCTAACCTAACCTAACCTAACCTAACCTAACCTAACCTAACCTAACCTAACCTAACCTAACCTAACCTAACCTAACCTAACCTAACCTAACCTAACCTAACCTAACCTAACCTAACCTAACCTAACCTAACCTAACCTAACCTAACCTAACCTAACCTAACCTAACCTAACCTAACCTAACCTAACCTAACCTAACCTAACCTAACCTAACCTAACCTAACCTAACCTAACCTAACCTAACCTAACCTAACCTAACCTAACCTAACCTAACCTAACCTAACCTAACCTAACCTAACCTAACCTAACCTAACCTAACCTAACCTAACCTAACCTAACCTAACCTAACCTAACCTAACCTAACCTAACCTAACCTAACCTAACCTAACCTAACCTAACCTAACCTAACCTAACCTAACCTAACCTAACCTAACCTAACCTAACCTAACCTAACCTAACCTAACCTAACCTAACCTAACCTAACCTAACCTAACCTAACCTAACCTAACCTAACCTAACCTAACCTAACCTAACCTAACCTAACCTAACCTAACCTAACCTAACCTAACCTAACCTAACCTAACCTAACCTAACCTAACCTAACCTAACCTAACCTAACCTAACCTAACCTAACCTAACCTAACCTAACCTAACCTAACCTAACCTAACCTAACCTAACCTAACCTAACCTAACCTAACCTAACCTAACCTAACCTAACCTAACCTAACCTAACCTAACCTAACCTAACCTAACCTAACCTAACCTAACCTAACCTAACCTAACCTAACCTAACCTAACCTAACCTAACCTAACCTAACCTAACCTAACCTATACCTAACCTAACCTAACCTAACCTAACCTAACCTAACCTAACCTAACCTAACCTAACCTAACCTAACCTAACCTAACCTAACCTAACCTAACCTAACCTAACCTAACCTAACCTAACCTAACCTAACCTAACCTAACCTAACCTAACCTAACCTAACCTAACCTAACCTAACCTAACCTAACCTAACCTAACCTAACCTAACCTAACCTAACCTAACCTAACCTAACCTAACCTAACCTAACCTAACCTAACCTAACCTAACCTAACCTAACCTAACCTAACCTAACCTAACCTAACCTAACCTAACCTAACCTAACCTAACCTAACCTAACCTAACCTAACCTAACCTAACCTAACCTAACCTAACCTAACCTAACCTAACCTAACCTAACCTAACCTAACCTAACCTAACCTAACCTAACCTAACCTAACCTAACCTAACCTAACCTAACCTAACCTAACCTAACCTAACCTAACCTAACCTAACCTAACCTAACCTAACCTAACCTAACCTAACCTAACCTAACCTAACCTAACCTAACCTAACCTAACCTAACCTAACCTAACCTAACCTAACCTAACCTAACCTAACCTAACCTAACCTAACCTAACCTAACCTAACCTAACCTAACCTAACCTAACCTAACCTAACCTAACCTAACCTAACCTAACCTAACCTAACCTAACCTAACCTAACCTAACCTAACCTAACCTAACCTAACCTAACCTAACCTAACCTAACCTAACCTAACCTAACCTAACCTAACCTAACCTAACCTAACCTAACCTAACCTAACCTAACCTAACCTAACCTAACCTAACCTAACCTAACCTAACCTAACCTAACCTAACCTAACCTAACCTAACCTAACCTAACCTAACCTAACCTAACCTAACCTAACCTAACCTAACCTAACCTAACCTAACCTAACCTAACCTAACCTAACCTAACCTAACCTAACCTAACCTAACCTAACCTAACCTAACCTAACCTAACCTAACCTAACCTAACCTAACCTAACCTAACCTAACCTAACCTAACCTAACCTAACCTAACCTAACCTAACCTAACCTAACCTAACCTAACCTAACCTAACCTAACCTAACCTAACCTAACCTAACCTAACCTAACCTAACCTAACCTAACCTAACCTAACCTAACCTAACCTAACCTAACCTAACCTAACCTAACCTAACCTAACCTAACCTAACCTAACCTAACCTAACCTAACCTAACCTAACCTAACCTAACCTAACCTAACCTAACCTAACCTAACCTAACCTAACCTAACCTAACCTAACCTAACCTAACCTAACCTAACCTAACCTAACCTAACCTAACCTAACCTAACCTAACCTAACCTAACCTAACCTAACCTAACCTAACCTAACCTAACCTAACCTAACCTAACCTAACCTAACCTAACCTAACCTAACCTAACCTAACCTAACCTAACCTAACCTAACCTAACCTAACCTAACCTAACCTAACCTAACCTAACCTAACCTAACCTAACCTAACCTAACCTAACCTAACCTAACCTAACCTAACCTAACCTAACCTAACCTAACCTAACCTAACCTAACCTAACCTAACCTAACCTAACCTAACCTAACCTAACCTAACCTAACCTAACCTAACCTAACCTAACCTAACCTAACCTAACCTAACCTAACCTAACCTAACCTAACCTAACCTAACCTAACCTAACCTAACCTAACCTAACCTAACCTAACCTAACCTAACCTAACCTAACCTAACCTAACCTAACCTAACCTAACCTAACCTAACCTAACCTAACCTAACCTAACCTAACCTAACCTAACCTAACCTAACCTAACCTAACCTAACCTAACCTAACCTAACCTAACCTAACCTAACCTAACCTAACCTAACCTAACCTAACCTAACCTAACCTAACCTAACCTAACCTAACCTAACCTAACCTAACCTAACCTAACCTAACCTAACCTAACCTAACCTAACCTAACCTAACCTAACCTAACCTAACCTAACCTAACCTAACCTAACCTAACCTAACCTAACCTAACCTAACCTAACCTAACCTAACCTAACCTAACCTAACCTAACCTAACCTAACCTAACCTAACCTAACCTAACCTAACCTAACCTAACCTAACCTAACCTAACCTAACCTAACCTAACCTAACCTAACCTAACCTAACCTAACCTAACCTAACCTAACCTAACCTAACCTAACCTAACCTAACCTAACCTAACCTAACCTAACCTAACCTAACCTAACCTAACCTAACCTAACCTAACCTAACCTAACCTAACCTAACCTAACCTAACCTAACCTAACCTAACCTAACCTAACCTAACCTAACCTAACCTAACCTAACCTAACCTAACCTAACCTAACCTAACCTAACCTAACCTAACCTAACCTAACCTAACCTAACCTAACCTAACCTAACCTAACCTAACCTAACCTAACCTAACCTAACCTAACCTAACCTAACCTAACCTAACCTAACCTAACCTAACCTAACCTAACCTAACCTAACCTAACCTAACCTAACCTAACCTAACCTAACCTAACCTAACCTAACCTAACCTAACCTAACCTAACCTAACCTAACCTAACCTAACCTAACCTAACCTAACCTAACCTAACCTAACCTAACCTAACCTAACCTAACCTAACCTAACCTAACCTAACCTAACCTAACCTAACCTAACCTAACCTAACCTAACCTAACCTAACCTAACCTAACCTAACCTAACCTAACCTAACCTAACCTAACCTAACCTAACCTAACCTAACCTAACCTAACCTAACCTAACCTAACCTAACCTAACCTAACCTAACCTAACCTAACCTAACCTAACCTAACCTAACCTAACCTAACCTAACCTAACCTAACCTAACCTAACCTAACCTAACCTAACCTAACCTAACCTAACCTAACCTAACCTAACCTAACCTAACCTAACCTAACCTAACCTAACCTAACCTAACCTAACCTAACCTAACCTAACCTAACCTAACCTAACCTAACCTAACCTAACCTAACCTAACCTAACCTAACCTAACCTAACCTAACCTAACCTAACCTAACCTAACCTAACCTAACCTAACCTAACCTAACCTAACCTAACCTAACCTAACCTAACCTAACCTAACCTAACCTAACCTAACCTAACCTAACCTAACCTAACCTAACCTAACCTAACCTAACCTAACCTAACCTAACCTAACCTAACCTAACCTAACCTAACCTAACCTAACCTAACCTAACCTAACCTAACCTAACCTAACCTAACCTAACCTAACCTAACCTAACCTAACCTAACCTAACCTAACCTAACCTAACCTAACCTAACCTAACCTAACCTAACCTAACCTAACCTAACCTAACCTAACCTAACCTAACCTAACCTAACCTAACCTAACCTAACCTAACCTAACCTAACCTAACCTAACCTAACCTAACCTAACCTAACCTAACCTAACCTAACCTAACCTAACCTAACCTAACCTAACCTAACCTAACCTAACCTAACCTAACCTAACCTAACCTAACCTAACCTAACCTAACCTAACCTAACCTAACCTAACCTAACCTAACCTAACCTAACCTAACCTAACCTAACCTAACCTAACCTAACCTAACCTAACCTAACCTAACCTAACCTAACCTAACCTAACCTAACCTAACCTAACCTAACCTAACCTAACCTAACCTAACCTAACCTAACCTAACCTAACCTAACCTAACCTAACCTAACCTAACCTAACCTAACCTAACCTAACCTAACCTAACCTAACCTAACCTAACCTAACCTAACCTAACCTAACCTAACCTAACCTAACCTAACCTAACCTAACCTAACCTAACCTAACCTAACCTAACCTAACCTAACCTAACCTAACCTAACCTAACCTAACCTAACCTAACCTAACCTAACCTAACCTAACCTAACCTAACCTAACCTAACCTAACCTAACCTAACCTAACCTAACCTAACCTAACCTAACCTAACCTAACCTAACCTAACCTAACCTAACCTAACCTAACCTAACCTAACCTAACCTAACCTAACCTAACCTAACCTAACCTAACCTAACCTAACCTAACCTAACCTAACCTAACCTAACCTAACCTAACCTAACCTAACCTAACCTAACCTAACCTAACCTAACCTAACCTAACCTAACCTAACCTAACCTAACCTAACCTAACCTAACCTAACCTAACCTAACCTAACCTAACCTAACCTAACCTAACCTAACCTAACCTAACCTAACCTAACCTAACCTAACCTAACCTAACCTAACCTAACCTAACCTAACCTAACCTAACCTAACCTAACCTAACCTAACCTAACCTAACCTAACCTAACCTAACCTAACCTAACCTAACCTAACCTAACCTAACCTAACCTAACCTAACCTAACCTAACCTAACCTAACCTAACCTAACCTAACCTAACCTAACCTAACCTAACCTAACCTAACCTAACCTAACCTAACCTAACCTAACCTAACCTAACCTAACCTAACCTAACCTAACCTAACCTAACCTAACCTAACCTAACCTAACCTAACCTAACCTAACCTAACCTAACCTAACCTAACCTAACCTAACCTAACCTAACCTAACCTAACCTAACCTAACCTAACCTAACCTAACCTAACCTAACCTAACCTAACCTAACCTAACCTAACCTAACCTAACCTAACCTAACCTAACCTAACCTAACCTAACCTAACCTAACCTAACCTAACCTAACCTAACCTAACCTAACCTAACCTAACCTAACCTAACCTAACCTAACCTAACCTAACCTAACCTAACCTAACCTAACCTAACCTAACCTAACCTAACCTAACCTAACCTAACCTAACCTAACCTAACCTAACCTAACCTAACCTAACCTAACCTAACCTAACCTAACCTAACCTAACCTAACCTAACCTAACCTAACCTAACCTAACCTAACCTAACCTAACCTAACCTAACCTAACCTAACCTAACCTAACCTAACCTAACCTAACCTAACCTAACCTAACCTAACCTAACCTAACCTAACCTAACCTAACCTAACCTAACCTAACCTAACCTAACCTAACCTAACCTAACCTAACCTAACCTAACCTAACCTAACCTAACCTAACCTAACCTAACCTAACCTAACCTAACCTAACCTAACCTAACCTAACCTAACCTAACCTAACCTAACCTAACCTAACCTAACCTAACCTAACCTAACCTAACCTAACCTAACCTAACCTAACCTAACCTAACCTAACCTAACCTAACCTAACCTAACCTAACCTAACCTAACCTAACCTAACCTAACCTAACCTAACCTAACCTAACCTAACCTAACCTAACCTAACCTAACCTAACCTAACCTAACCTAACCTAACCTAACCTAACCTAACCTAACCTAACCTAACCTAACCTAACCTAACCTAACCTAACCTAACCTAACCTAACCTAACCTAACCTAACCTAACCTAACCTAACCTAACCTAACCTAACCTAACCTAACCTAACCTAACCTAACCTAACCTAACCTAACCTAACCTAACCTAACCTAACCTAACCTAACCTAACCTAACCTAACCTAACCTAACCTAACCTAACCTAACCTAACCTAACCTAACCTAACCTAACCTAACCTAACCTAACCTAACCTAACCTAACCTAACCTAACCTAACCTAACCTAACCTAACCTAACCTAACCTAACCTAACCTAACCTAACCTAACCTAACCTAACCTAACCTAACCTAACCTAACCTAACCTAACCTAACCTAACCTAACCTAACCTAACCTAACCTAACCTAACCTAACCTAACCTAACCTAACCTAACCTAACCTAACCTAACCTAACCTAACCTAACCTAACCTAACCTAACCTAACCTAACCTAACCTAACCTAACCTAACCTAACCTAACCTAACCTAACCTAACCTAACCTAACCTAACCTAACCTAACCTAACCTAACCTAACCTAACCTAACCTAACCTAACCTAACCTAACCTAACCTAACCTAACCTAACCTAACCTAACCTAACCTAACCTAACCTAACCTAACCTAACCTAACCTAACCTAACCTAACCTAACCTAACCTAACCTAACCTAACCTAACCTAACCTAACCTAACCTAACCTAACCTAACCTAACCTAACCTAACCTAACCTAACCTAACCTAACCTAACCTAACCTAACCTAACCTAACCTAACCTAACCTAACCTAACCTAACCTAACCTAACCTAACCTAACCTAACCTAACCTAACCTAACCTAACCTAACCTAACCTAACCTAACCTAACCTAACCTAACCTAACCTAACCTAACCTAACCTAACCTAACCTAACCTAACCTAACCTAACCTAACCTAACCTAACCTAACCTAACCTAACCTAACCTAACCTAACCTAACCTAACCTAACCTAACCTAACCTAACCTAACCTAACCTAACCTAACCTAACCTAACCTAACCTAACCTAACCTAACCTAACCTAACCTAACCTAACCTAACCTAACCTAACCTAACCTAACCTAACCTAACCTAACCTAACCTAACCTAACCTAACCTAACCTAACCTAACCTAACCTAACCTAACCTAACCTAACCTAACCTAACCTAACCTAACCTAACCTAACCTAACCTAACCTAACCTAACCTAACCTAACCTAACCTAACCTAACCTAACCTAACCTAACCTAACCTAACCTAACCTAACCTAACCTAACCTAACCTAACCTAACCTAACCTAACCTAACCTAACCTAACCTAACCTAACCTAACCTAACCTAACCTAACCTAACCTAACCTAACCTAACCTAACCTAACCTAACCTAACCTAACCTAACCTAACCTAACCTAACCTAACCTAACCTAACCTAACCTAACCTAACCTAACCTAACCTAACCTAACCTAACCTAACCTAACCTAACCTAACCTAACCTAACCTAACCTAACCTAACCTAACCTAACCTAACCTAACCTAACCTAACCTAACCTAACCTAACCTAACCTAACCTAACCTAACCTAACCTAACCTAACCTAACCTAACCTAACCTAACCTAACCTAACCTAACCTAACCTAACCTAACCTAACCTAACCTAACCTAACCTAACCTAACCTAACCTAACCTAACCGCTCGAATCATAGTCTGCGGTGACTTCAACGCGTGGCACCCACTCTGGGGAGGTAGGACACACACTAAACACAATCCACGCGGATATGAGGTCGTCGACCTCATCGCCGCCACGGATCTAAACGTCTGTAACGCAGGGGACACGCCCACCTTCGAAACGATAACGCACGGTCGACACCGATCATCCATTATCGACCTCACACTAACCTCAGCCAATATATTTAACAACATCTCTGGCTGGAAAGTGCGTCCGGGCCTGTTCACTTCGTCACAGCACAACCCCATCACGTTCAAAATTAACTTGAACAACGACCCTCCGTCTCCCTCATGCAACCACAGCACATTCAAATACAACACCACACACGCCAACTGGCACTCTCTCAAGGAACAGCTGATGACCAATGTTAACAACTGCACGCTTCTCGACACCAACTTCAATATTATTACACCATCGGAGCTAGACTCCGTTGTGGAACTCACCAGCAAAATAATAAACGAAGCGTGCACTTTAACGTTGCCCATCAAAGGACACAAGCCCAAACCCAGACCACCCTTCTGGAATACACACTTACAAACGCTCAAAGCCGAATGTTTAGCATTACACAGGCGACTACATAGCCACAAGCGCCATAACACACCCATTCCCCCCGACCTCATTGACACCTATCGCGACACTAAACTCAACTATGCGTCGGAGATGCGCCGAGCCTCGACAGAAAGCTTTAAAACATTCTGCGAGTCCCAGGGCAAGGACGACGCATGGTCCATAACGAACAAGCTCCTCAAGCATTGCACACCCAACATACAACCTAGCACACTTAAAATCAACAACACCTACACCAACACTGAATCAGAAACGGCTCAAGCGCTACTGAACCATTTTTACCCCGACGACTTACCGGACACAACGAGCAAACACCGCGACATCAGGGGCGCCTCTCAAGTCCTCCCGGACACGGAGGACGAACCGGCTTTCACCACCGACGAGATAATGGAACAATTCCAATCTATCAGTCACACCAAAGCCCCCGGAAACGATCACCTAACGAGCGACATATGTACGGTGTTTGCTCAATTGTTCCCCGAGTTTATAACTAAACTCTACAACTGTTGCCTAGAGATTTCTCACTTTCCCTCCGCGTGGAAGGAGGCAATAGTTAAAGTCATACCAAAACCGGGTAAAACCAACTACACCGAACTCGGCTCATACCGCCCCATAGGCCTAATACCCGTATTCGGGAAAGTCTTAGAAAAACTTTTCATTAAAAGACTAACCTTCAAAGCCCACAGACTCAAACTACTGAACCGTAATCAATTCGGCTTCACCGAACAAACCAGCACAGTCCACGCCATCAAACAGGCTGTAGATTCAATAAGACTAGCAAAAGGCAACAAGGAACTGGTCATTGCTGTCTCACTTGACATCAAGGCAGCATTTGACAACGCATGGTGGCCGGCCGTACTAGACGGCCTTCGTCGCATCAACTGCCCACTTAACATCTTTCGGCTCATTAACAGTTACCTCACCGACCGCTCTGTCTCATTACACATGGGACAACACAAACACACGAAAAACACACAAAAAGGTTGTGTCCAAGGCTCCGCCTGCGGCCCCATCCTTTGGAACACCATCCTCAACACACTTTTAGAGACA
>OX637282.1:5712500-5715000 GCA_951799465.1 Leptophobia aripa | reverse complement strand
TACAATTTTTATCGGAAGCGGTATATTATTTTATTTTACATTTGTCCTCACTTCGTTTTTACTTGCAGTCATAAATATTGTATTTCCTTCTTTTTTATAAAAGACTCATACAAATTATAAATTAGTAATTTTTTGTAATAAACCAAATAGTCATCCCGTAAAAGAGCGCTTACCTGCTGCAGCCGCGCTAATAAAAGACATTGTCTTCGGCCATTTTGTTAAATTCCTAAGGTTGCATTCCCTTTGTTTAAACTTTTCAAATAATTAAAGTCTAAAACATTTTGCATTAACATCCCTAAAGTAGCATACTTTCTAAACAATAACTTTTTCGCTTCAAACAAATAAATTAATAAAGCCCTTTCAATAATAGTTAGAGTCCAAAAGTCATTCTTTTTTTTTTTTTCAAAATAGTAAAATTTTCATTTTCTTTAAAAAAATATTAAAGTAAATTCTCCTAAAAATAAATTCATCCAAGTAAGCAATTATTTGCAATTAATTCGAATTCTCCTAGTTAACTAAAGTAAATTCCTTGCAAAAAATAATTTAAATTTTTAAAAAACCTTAGTTTTCACTCAAATTCGCCCGTGACAAAAACAAACCGACTACCTGCTTTTTCGGGGAAGGGTTACAGCGTCGCGCAAACATAGTCACAACTCAGTCGCATCCTTGCTATCGCATCAGTCACACTTTTTTTTTTTTTTTTTTTTTTTTTTTTTTTGCTCGTCAGCAAAATTCAAAGGGAACATTTAGCGTTCATTTT
The DNA here is from genome assembly GCA_951799465.1 of Leptophobia aripa. Classification (NCBI taxonomy): domain Eukaryota; kingdom Metazoa; phylum Arthropoda; class Insecta; order Lepidoptera; family Pieridae; genus Leptophobia; species Leptophobia aripa. Next base: position 5,714,240 of record OX637282.1, on the reverse strand, counting down.
TGTTCCAGTTAGTGCTCTTCCAGCAAAATTCAAAGGGAACATTTAGCGTTCATTTTTGTTCCAGTTAGTGCTCTTCCAGCAAAATTCAAAGGGAACATTTAGCGTTCATTTTGTTCCAGTTAGTGCTCTTCCAGCAAAATTCAAAGGGAACATTTGCGTTCATTTTTGTTCCAGTTAGTGCTCTTCCAGCAAAATTCAAAGGGAACATTTTGCGTTCATTTTTGTTTTAGTTAGTTAGTTAGTTACTTTTAGTTCCTGTTTCCTGCAAGAGGTAAAGCACATAAATTCACACCTACCTCCTTGCACAACTTAAGTTATAAGTCATTAATACAAACCTAAATCGTTTCAATCGTCCGATTGTCAAAACTGCCCTTTCGCTTTCACCTCGAACTCTTCCTCAAAAAAAAAAAACATGTTTGGCATCCGTACCCCCCCTGCCAAAAAAACCACCTCCCCTAAGACCGCTTCAGCGGAAAGGGTGAACGCGGCCCCTTTACAGCCGCAGCCCAAACCCTCCACCATCCGCAAAAGCATCGAGACGATAGACCTCGATGCTACTGTTTCTATGAAACAAAAACCCTCGAGAGAGCAGGAGGCAAAATCGTGCCTCATGAAAGCTCTCGCTCATCTAGCAGAGTCGAGAAATCTCAAAACCGAGATTAAAACCGGGGTCACGGTGGCGGTGAGACGACTCCACCAATTATTTAAAGACGCCGAGGGAGAATCAAAACAGAGAGGGGTCCCGCCACAGGGACACACACAAAATCCCGACGAGGGAATGCCTCCCCCAGCTGAGTCCGCACAAATTACAGCCCTCAGCCTCCTCACCCAGAACCTGAATCGCCAAATTCAGAAACTGGAGGAGGAGAACAAGAAGCTGGAAATGTGCCGGCTCAGCCTCTCCAGCACACACTCCAACACCGCCAAGGTACTTCAGGAAGAAGTACACAAGAGTCTCGGGAAAATAGAGGAAAATTTCCAAACCCTAAACGAAAAGGCGGAGCAGAGAGAAGAGAGGTTTGAGCTTAAGCTCAAATCCTACGCAGAAGCCGCCAGCCAAAACAAGGCAAGACAAGGCGGCGAAGAACCTACTATTCACAAAAAAGTGACCCCGGCCCCCCCAACGATTATCTCCAAAACTAACTCGGACATACCGAGAACGCCCTCCGCCCCCTCACTGGTGGTCAGCAGAGATCCCTGCTTCTCCACACAGGAACTTCTCCTGTACGTACGAGAAGCGGTAAACTTCAGAGAGTGCGGCTTCGCCCCCACCAAAATCACACCGCTCTCAAACGTCAAACTGAAGCTTTCTTTTGAAAGCGAGGAGCACAAGAACATCACCAAGGCAAAACTGAACCAATCGGAGGGTATAGAAGCCGAAGACGAGAGGAGACTGAACCCCCTCATCACCATTAAGGGAATCGACAAGTCCCTAGAGGAAAAAGACCTGCTGACCACTATTAAAGAACAAAACCCCTCTCTGAAAAACGAGACATTCTCTATCAAATTTAAGAGAAACAATCGTAATGATAGTCTCTATAACGTAGTCTTAAACACCACTCCCACCGCATGGCGCAAATTCCTCGACCTAGGACGGGTCGCCTTGGACCACAGGAGAGTCCATTGCGACACCTTTTCACCCTTCATTCAGTGTCGCCAATGCCAAGGGTTCGGCCACACAAAGAGTAGGTGCCCATCAATCATTCCCAGTTGCGCCAAATGCGGAGATGAACACTTCAC
>OX637282.1:5700000-5707500 GCA_951799465.1 Leptophobia aripa | reverse complement strand
CAAAATTCAAAGGGAACATTTAGCGTTCATTTTTGTTCCAGTTAGTGCTCTTCCAGCAAAATTCAAAGGGAACATTTAGCGTTCAGTTTTGTTCCAGTTAGTGCTCTTCCAGCAAAATTCAAAGGGAACATTTAGCGTTCATTTTTGTTCCAGTTAGTGCTCTTCCAGCAAAATTCAAAGGGAACATTTGCGTTCATTTTTGTTCCAGTTAGTGCTCTTCCAGCAAAATTCAAAGGGAACATTTTGCGTTCATTTTTGTTTTAGTTAGTTAGTTAGTTACTTTTAGTTCCTGTTTCCTGCAAGAGGTAAAGCACATAAATTCACACCTACCTCCTTGCACAACTTAAGTTATAAGTCATTTATACAAACCTAAATCGTTTCAATCGTCCGATTGTCAAAACTGCCCTTTCGCTTTCAACTCGAACTCTTCCTCAAAAAAAAATAACATGTTTGGCATCCGTACCCCCCCTGCCAAAAAAACCACCTCCCCTAAGACCGCTTCAGCGGAAAGGGTGAACGCGGCCCCTTTACAGCCGCAGCCCAAACCCTCCACCATCCGCAAAAGCATCGAGACGATAGACCTCGATGCTACTGTTTCTATGAAACAAAAACCCTCGAGAGAGCAGGAGGCAAAATCGTGCCTCATGAAAGCTCTCGCTCATCTAGCAGAGTCGAGAAATCTCAAAACCGAGATTAAAACCGGGGTCACGGTGGCGGTGAGACGACTCCACCAATTATTTAAAGACGCCGAGGGAGAATCAAAACAGAGAGGGGTCCCGCCACAGGGACACACACAAAATCCCGACGAGGGAATGCCTCCCCCAGCTGAGTCCGCACAAATTACAGCCCTCAGCCTCCTCACCCAGAACCTGAATCGCCAAATTCAGAAACTGGAGGAGGAGAACAAGAAGCTGGAAATGTGCCGGCTCAGCCTCTCCAGCACACACTCCAACACCGCCAAGGTACTTCAGGAAGAAGTACACAAGAGTCTCGGGAAAATAGAGGAAAATTTCCAAACCCTAAACGAAAAGGCGGAGCAGAGAGAAGAGAGGTTTGAGCTTAAGCTCAAATCCTACGCAGAAGCCGCCAGCCAAAACAAGGCAAGACAAGGCGGCGAAGAACCTACTATTCACAAAAAAGTGACCCCGGCCCCCCCAACGATTATCTCCAAAACTAACTCGGACATACCGAGAACGCCCTCCGCCCCCTCACTGGTGGTCAGCAGAGATCCCTGCTTCTCCACACAGGAACTTCTCCTGTACGTACGAGAAGCGGTAAACTTCAGAGAGTGCGGCTTCGCCCCCACCAAAATCACACCGCTCTCAAACGTCAAACTGAAGCTTTCTTTTGAAAGCGAGGAGCACAAGAACATCACCAAGGCAAAACTGAACCAATCGGAGGGTATAGAAGCCGAAGACGAGAGGAGACTGAACCCCCTCATCACCATTAAGGGAATCGACAAGTCCCTAGAGGAAAAAGACCTGCTGACCACCATTAAAGAACAAAACCCCTCTCTGAAAAACGAGACATTTTCTATCAAATTTAAGAGAAACAATCGTAATGATAGTCTCTATAACGTAGTCTTAAACACCACTCCCACCGCATGGCGCAAATTCCTCGACCTAGGACGGGTCGCCTTGGACCACAGGAGAGTCCATTGCGACACCTTTTCACCCTTCATTCAGTGTCGCCAATGCCAAGGGTTCGGCCACACAAAGAGTAGGTGCCCATCAATCATTCCCAGTTGCGCCAAATGCGGAGATGAACACTTCACCTCCTCCTGCACCGAACCAGACACAGCTACTCCCTCCTGCATTAACTGCAAGGACCACAATAAAAAACACAACACCAAAACCGACACCACACACCGTGCAGACAGCACAACCTGCCCCAAAGTCCGAGCCATGCGAGCACGCGTAGAGTCGAAAATAAATTATGTCTGAATTAAATTCGCGCAAACCTTCACACTCTTAAATAACATAAGGAACACACACACACACACACACATATAAAGCCATACACTACCACACATCTCACCACCGTCACAGCCATAGTTTATTTTTACTTACTTTTCTCCCCTCATTTCATTCAACCAAAAGATATCTATACTTCTTTGTCAATTCGAATAAACTTATCTTTGTATATAAGAATCATTTAACGCAATTAGTATTTTAGCCATATTTTTGCAATGATAGTGTTAATATTAATTTTATAAACGAAGAATGACCGACCAAAATAGACTCAATCTATATAAATTCTCAAACAACTTTATTATGTCAAACATTATTTAACCACAACTCTCACTTAAAAGACTCATCCCCGGTTAATATTATTCAGTCTATTTTGGATAAATCATTACTCTTAGTAAACATTGTACTTAGCACTCATTAGTATACTCTCAAATTAGCCTAGTTTAGTTAAGAAAAAGTTTGTTTGAATTCACTAAGAACATAGAAGCACCAAATCCAGCTCACTTTAATTTCTATTTCTCTACAAATCCACAAATCAAATCATTAGGCCTTTTTTTTTTTTTTATTATTTTATTATTATTATTCTTTCTCATTTTTATTATAACATGTTTAAACGAAAAGTTCAAATTCAAATTCATAAACTCTCATTAAAAATGTTTAGCTCATTTGAATCAATACTTCTTCAAAACAGTATTCTAACATATATTTTTTTTGTAAAATTCTTCTAACAAACGGGTGACGGACCAAAAATGGACTAAAATTACAAAACCCCTAAACTATTAAAAAAGAATCCCAATTCTTAATTCAAGCAAAACTAGTTCCAAATACTCCAACATATTTTCACACAATCACTTTGGTCCATTTTTCGTTTATCATCATTTTTATTTATTATATTTTTTCACTTGTTTAAGCTCATTTCCAAACCACATTATTCCTATGTATAATCTTATCACAGTAAATTCAGTAAAAATCAAACCCTTTATACTTTATATTTAGACACATACAATACTCACTGATCGACCAAAATCAACTTAATTCTTAAACTTATATTTAGAAAATTGCCCATTTTTATTTATTCACAACACTCAATAAACAACATACAGATTAAACTATCTGCCTTTTCTGTTTATTTTGGTCTATCAATGTACATCAACAAATCAATTTTATATCAGTGTCACTCAAGGTCACACTGATATAACATAACACAAATTTGTAAAACACAAACAGGGGTTTCGAACAGGAACGGTATCTTACAGCCAAAACCTTTTCGTCACCCCACTCTTTCCCATACTCTTATTCACAACTTGTAAAAACAGAATAGCGAATTAGGATGGTATCCCATAGCCAGAACTACTTCGTCGTTTTGTTTATTATTGTTTTATTTATTTTTCACCCTTTATATTAACCATGTAAATAGCTTAATGTCTATTGTACAAAATAGAGCGACGGAGAAGAACGGTATCCAATAGCCAACAACTTTTTCCGTCGCTCTTATTTTAATAATCATAAAAAACATGTATTAGCTACATAAGTGACACATTATAAAACCCTTCTAAGGATCAATTAGCTTAAAAAAAAAAAAAAAAAAAAAAAAAAAAAAACCTAACCTAACCTAACCTAACCTAACCTAACCTAACCTAACCTAACCTAACCTAACCTAACCTAACCTAACCTAACCTAACCTAACCTAACCTAACCTAACCTAACCTAACCTAACCTAACCTAACCTAACCTAACCTAACCTAACCTAACCTAACCTAACCTAACCTAACCTAACCTAACCTAACCTAACCTAACCTAACCTAACCTAACCTAACCTAACCTAACCTAACCTAACCTAACCTAACCTAACCTAACCTAACCTAACCTAACCTAACCTAACCTAACCTAACCTAACCTAACCTAACCTAACCTAACCTAACCTAACCTAACCTAACCTAACCTAACCTAACCTAACCTAACCTAACCTAACCTAACCTAACCTAACCTAACCTAACCTAACCTAACCTAACCTAACCTAACCTAACCTAACCTAACCTAACCTAACCTAACCTAACCTAACCTAACCTAACCTAACCTAACCTAACCTAACCTAACCTAACCTAACCTAACCTAACCTAACCTAACCTAACCTAACCTAACCTAACCTAACCTAACCTAACCTAACCTAACCTAACCTAACCTAACCTAACCTAACCTAACCTAACCTAACCTAACCTAACCTAACCTAACCTAACCTAACCTAACCTAACCTAACCTAACCTAACCTAACCTAACCTAACCTAACCTAACCTAACCTAACCTAACCTAACCTAACCTAACCTAACCTAACCTAACCTAACCTAACCTAACCTAACCTAACCTAACCTAACCTAACCTAACCTAACCTAACCTAACCTAACCTAACCTAACCTAACCTAACCTAACCTAACCTAACCTAACCTAACCTAACCTAACCTAACCTAACCTAACCTAACCTAACCTAACCTAACCTAACCTAACCTAACCTAACCTAACCTAACCTAACCTAACCTAACCTAACCTAACCTAACCTAACCTAACCTAACCTAACCTAACCTAACCTAACCTAACCTAACCTAACCTAACCTAACCTAACCTAACCTAACCTAACCTAACCTAACCTAACCTAACCTAACCTAACCTAACCTAACCTAACCTAACCTAACCTAACCTAACCTAACCTAACCTAACCTAACCTAACCTAACCTAACCTAACCTAACCTAACCTAACCTAACCTAACCTAACCTAACCTAACCTAACCTAACCTAACCTAACCTAACCTAACCTAACCTAACCTAACCTAACCTAACCTAACCTAACCTAACCTAACCTAACCTAACCTAACCTAACCTAACCTAACCTAACCTAACCTAACCTAACCTAACCTAACCTAACCTAACCTAACCTAACCTAACCTAACCTAACCTAACCTAACCTAACCTAACCTAACCTAACCTAACCTAACCTAACCTAACCTAACCTAACCTAACCTAACCTAACCTAACCTAACCTAACCTAACCTAACCTAACCTAACCTAACCTAACCTAACCTAACCTAACCTAACCTAACCTAACCTAACCTAACCTAACCTAACCTAACCTAACCTAACCTAACCTAACCTAACCTAACCTAACCTAACCTAACCTAACCTAACCTAACCTAACCTAACCTAACCTAACCTAACCTAACCTAACCTAACCTAACCTAACCTAACCTAGTCGCATCCTTGCTATCGCATCAGTCACACGATCTTATACCGGGTTCCAGTTATAGTTTTCACCAAGTTAACAACTGTTCGTTCGGTTTGTTTCTTCAAGTTCATCAAGTTTCAAATAAATTCAGTTACGTGCAACCACCGCCTTCTCCTTCGTGCGTCCAAACGAACTTTGTAAGAGACCTTAAGTTTCAAGTGCTCAGTGCTAAGTAGTGCTTCTGATTTGTTTAAAGTTTTTCGCGAGCCAGTAAGTCCTAGATTTATTTAAATTCATTTATTTCATTTCTTTTGTCGCTGGTTTTTTTCTGATAGTCACTGTCCGCGTCTGTTCAAATCAATATATTTACACTTTTACACATATTTACACATATTCACACATATTCACACATATTTACACATATTTACACACTTACACAATTATTATAATATATTTACTTGACCACACGGTTACAATTTTTATCCAATTTTAGGGTTTTTGACAATTTGGCGTGACCTTGAACGACCTTTTTTTTTTTTTTTTTTTTTTTTTTTTTTTTTTTTTTTTTTTTTTTTTTTTGCTCGTCAGCAAAATTCAAAGGGAACAATTAGCGTTCATTTTTGTTCCACTTAGTGCTCTTCCAGCAAAATTCAAAGGGAACATTTAGCGTTCATTTTTGTTCCAGTTAGTGCTCTTCCAGCAAAATTCAAAGGGAACATTTAGCGTTCATTTTTGTTCCAGTTAGTGCTCTTCCAGCAAAATTCAAAGGGAACATTTGCGTTCATTTTTGTTCCAGTTAGTGCTCTTCCAGCAAAATTCAAAGGGAACATTTTGTGTTCATTTTTGTTTTAGCTAGTTAGTTAGTTACTTTTAGTTCCTGTTTCCTGCAAGAGGTAAAGCACATAAATTCACACCTACCTCCTTGCACAACTTAAGTTATAAGTCATTAATACAAACCTAAATCGTTTCAATCGTCCGATTGTCAAAACTGCCCTTTCGCTTTCACCTCGAACTCTTCCTCAAAAAAAAAAAAACATGTTTGGCATCCGTACCCCCCCTGCCAAAAAAACCACCTCCCCTAAGACCGCTTCAGCGGAAAGGGTGAACGCGGCCCCTTTACAGCCGCAGCCCAAACCCTCCACCATCCGCAAAAGCATCGAGACGATAGACCTCGATGCTACTGTTTCTATGAAACAAAAACCCTCGAGAGAGCAGGAGGCAAAATCGTGCCTCATGAAAGCTCTCGCTCATCTAGCAGAGTCGAGAAATCTCAAAACCGAGATTAAAACCGGGGTCACGGTGGCGGTGAGACGACTCCACCAATTATTTAAAGACGCCGAGGGAGAATCAAAACAGAGAGGGGTCCCGCCACAGGGACACACACAAAATCCCGACGAGGGAATGCCTCCCCCAGCTGAGTCCGCACAAATTACAGCCCTCAGCCTCCTCACCCAGAACCTGAATCGCCAAATTCAGAAACTGGAGGAGGAGAACAAGAAGCTGGAAATGTGCCGGCTCAGCCTCTCCAGCACACACTCCAACACCGCCAAGGTACTTCAGGAAGAAGTACACAAGAGTCTCGGGAAAATAGAGGAAAATTTCCAAACCCTAAACGAAAAGGCGGAGCAGAGAGAAGAGAGGTTTGAGCTTAAGCTCAAATCCTACGCAGAAGCCGCCAGCCAAAACAAGGCAAGACAAGGCGGCGAAGAACCTACTATTCACAAAAAAGTGACCCCGGCCCCCCCAACGATTATCTCCAAAACTAACTCGGACATACCGAGAACGCCCTCCGCCCCCTCACTGGTGGTCAGCAGAGATCCCTGCTTCTCCACACAGGAACTTCTCCTGTACGTACGAGAAGCGGTAAACTTCAGAGAGTGCGGCTTCGCCCCCACCAAAATCACACCGCTCTCAAACGTCAAACTGAAGCTTTCTTTTGAAAGCGAGGAGCACAAGAACATCACCAAGGCAAAACTGAACCAATCGGAGGGTATAGAAGCCGAAGACGAGAGGAGATTGAACCCCCTCATCACCATTAAGGGAATCGACAAGTCCCTAGAGGAAAAAGACCTGCTGACCACCATTAAAGAACAAAACCCCTCTCTGAAAAACGAGACATTTTCTATCAAATTTAAGAGAAACAATCGTAATGATAGTCTCTATAACGTAGTCTTAAACACCACTCCCACCGCATGGCGCAAATTCCTCGACCTAGGACGGGTCGCCTTGGACCACAGGAGAGTCCATTGCGACACCTTTTCACCCTTCATTCAGTGTCGCCAATGCCAAGGGTTCGGCCACACAAAGAGTAGGTGC